>CM023455.1:74376458-74416458 GCA_013339765.2 Haemaphysalis longicornis | reverse complement strand
TGCTTTGTTTCTCTTTTTCATTGTTTCCCTCTTTTTCTTTTTTTTTTTTCTTTTTCTTTGGTTGCCCCAGAGGCACGGCACATACCGACGGTCGCCTCTCTCTTCCTGTTTTCATTTTTTTTTAAATTGCCGCGCTCCGACATATTTTCGTGGATTGGGCCCAGGGCTCCACGCGTGCCGGCGACAGCCGAGTACTAACAGTTAAGAGGCCGTACATTGACCTGGCGCGAAACGACGCGACGCCGTGTACAAATGGAGGCTTAGGCGGAGAAGGGGACGCCTCAAATGGGCTCCCCCATTGGCTTTTGTGGGACCCCCCAAAGTCGTGGAGGCTGCCTGCGCTTCAGATGCAGTAATTGGCCCCGCTTGCATTCTTGACCATGCCGCTGAAGACGGTCAGTAGTTAATCCTTGTTACCGGTGACGCGCATGTAAACTTACTGCTCGTGACGGCGTGTGCTTTGTAGTTTTACCCTCCCGGAGACACCGGATGTTTTTGGGCCTTTCGCCACCCGTGAACTCGTCGCATTTTCTGTTATCCCCACAACCCGCGTTCATGCAGTGTGTTCCTCCTTGCCTCTTTCTTGCCTCCTCCTTGCCACCTTGTTCCTCCCTCTTCCTTTCGCCTTTTTTTTTGAAGGCTTTTTTTCGCCTGCCTTTGGCAGAATAAGCTCTGTATGCTGTTTGTGGTCGTTTGTGTGTTTGTTTCCCATGTGGCTTGTGTTTCGGGGCGCCGCCCCCACTCTGAGTCCGTACGATTTTACCCAAAGCTTTCATTCCTGAGGAATACCTGTCTCAGGTCGAAACGTTGGAAATAAATTCTCCGAAGAGCGTACATCTACTTTGTTCGTATTCCTGCAGCAACTAAGGACTCCACTTCACGACTATATATATATATATAGAAAATAAGGGTAGGCAGTCAAGAAAACCTCAGAAAGCAAAGGGGAGGTTGTGGTGGGACATAGACAGAGATGAAGAATTTTTTGAGTCGAAAAGAAAGTGGTGAAAAAATGCCCCCCGGGTGGGATCCGAACCCACGACCTCCAGAATACCGGTCTGGTGCGATAACCACTACGCTACCGGCGGGGCTGTTTCCCCAGCACTTTCTCGGGTATTTATGTTAAGTAATTTTTTGTTTCCTGCACTTCAGGGTGTAACCAGCGCCACTCGGACTACTCGGGGTGAAGGGGACCTTCTTTTTACCCCCGGGCCGTGACTCGAGTGTCTACGACATGTCGAGAGTGGTCGACCAGCGTTGAACCCTCTTAAGCTCCCTTTGGCACCAAGACTGCCAGAACAGAGGCCCTCGCTAAGCATGTAGCGAATCAGAAAATGGGAAATGAGGGGCTCCGTGAAATAACACAGAAAATAAGGGTAGGCAGTCAAGAAAACCTCGGAAAGCAAAGGGGAGGTTGTGGTGGGTCATAGACAGAGATGAAGAATTTTTTGAGTCGAAAAGAAAGTGGTGAAAAAATGCCCGCCGGGTGGGATCCGAAACCACGACCTCCAGAATACCGGTCTGGTGCGATAACCACTACGCTACCGGCGGGGCTGTTTCCCCAGCACTTTCTCGGGTATTTATGTTAAGTATTTTTTTGTTTCCTGCACTTCGGGGTGTAACCAGCGCCACTCGGACTACTCGGGGTGAAGGGGACCTTCTTTTTACCCCCGGGCCGTGACTCGAGTGTCTACGACATGTCGAGAGTGGTCGACCAGCGTTGAACCCTCTTAAGCTCCCTTTGGCACCAAGACTGCCAGAACAGAGGCCCTCGCTAAGCATGTAGCGAATCAGAAAATGGGAAATGAGGGGCTCCGTGAAATAACACAGAAAATAAGGGTAGGCAGTCAAGAAAACCTCGGAAAGCAAAGGGGAGGTTGTGGTGGGTCATAGACAGAGATGAAGAATTTTTTGAGTCGAAAAGAAAGTGGTGAAAAAATGCCCGCCGGGTGGGATCCGAACCCACGACCTCCAGAATACCGGTCTGGTGCGATAACCACTACGCTACCGGCGGGGCTGTTTCCCCAGCACTTTCTCGGGTATTTATGTTAAGTATTGGGTGAGGGCTTTTTTCGGGCCGACTCGAGTGTCTTACACATTCGAGAGTGGTCGAACGTGAAATCTAAGCTCCCTTTGTCACCTGCAGCAAAAGGACTCCACTTACGAAAAATATATATAATAAGAAAATAAGGTAGGCAGTCAAGAAAACCTCGGAAAGCAAAGGGGGGTTGTGGTGGGCATAGACAGGATGAAGAATTTTTGAGTCGAAAAGAAAGTGTGAAAAAATGCCCCGGGTGGGATCCGAACCCACGACCTCCAGAATACCGGTCTGGTGCGATAACCACTACGCTACCGCGGGGCTGTTTCCCAGCACTTCTCGGGTATTTTGTTAAGTAATTTTTGTTTCCTGCACTCGGGGTGTACCAGCGCCACTCGGACTACTCGGGGTGAAGGGGACCTTCTTTTTACCCCCGGGCCGTGACTCGAGTGTCTACGATGTCGAGAGTGGTCGACCAGCGTTGAACCCTCTTAAGCTCCCTTTGGCACCAAGACTGCCAGAACAGAGGCCCTCGCTAAGCATGTAGCGAATCAGAAAATGGGAAATGAGGGGCTCCGTGAAATAACACAGAAATAAGGGTAGGCAGTCAAGAAAACCTCGGAAAGCAAAGGGGAGGTTGTGGTGGGTCATAGACAGAGATGAAGAATTTTTGAGTCGAAAAGAAGTGGTGAAAAATGCCCGCCGGGTGGGATCCGAACCACGACCTCCAGAATACGGTCTGGTGCGATAACCACTACGCTACCGGCGGGGCTGTTTCCCCAGCACTTCTCGGGTATTTATGTTAAGTATTTTTTGTTTCCTGCACTTCGGGGTGTAACCAGCGCCACTCGGACGACTCGGGTTGAAGGGGACCTTCTTTTTACCCCCGGGCCGTGACTCGAGTGTCTACGACATGTCGAGAGTGGTCGACCAGCGTTGAACCCTTTTAAGCTCCCTTTGGCACCAAGACTGCCAGAACAGAGGCCCTCGCTAAGCATGTAGCGAATCAGAAAATGGGAAATGAGGGGCTCGTGAAATAACACAGAAAATAAGGGTAGGCAGTCAAGAAAACCTCGGAAAGCAAAGGGGAGGTTGTGGTGGGTCATAGACAGAGATGAAGAATTTTTTGAGTCGAAAAGAAAGTGGTGACAATATGCCCGCCGGGTGGGATGCGTACCCACGACCTCCAGAATACCGGTCTGGTGCGATAACCACTACGCTCCCGGCGGGGCTGTTTCCCAGCACTTTCTCGGGTATTTATGTTAAGTATTTTTTTTCCTGCCTTCGGGGTGTAACCAGCGCCACTCGGACTCTCGGGGTGAAGGGGACCTTCTTTTACCCCGGGCCGTGACTCGAGTGTCTACGACATGTCGAGAGTGGTCGACCAGCGTTGAACCCTCTTAAGCTCCCTTTGGCACCAAGATCCAGAGGCCCTCGCTAAGCTGCGAATCAAAATGGGAATAGTAAATAAGAAAATAAGGGTAGGCAGTCAAGAAAACCTCGGAAAGCAAAGGGGAGGTTGTGGTGGGTCATAGACAGAGATGAAGAATTTTTTGAGTCGAAAAGAAAGTGGTGAAAAAATGCCCGCCGGGTGGGATCCGAACCCACGACCTCCAGAATACCGGTCTGGTGCGATAACCACTACGCTACCGGCGGGGCTGTTTCCCCAGCACTTTCTCGGGTATTTATGTTAAGTAATTTTTTGTTTCCTGCACTTCGGGGTGTAACCAGCGCCACTCGGACTACTCGGGGTGAAGGGGACCTTCTTTTTACCCCCGGGCCGTGACTCGAGTGTCTACGACATGTCGAGAGTGGTCGACCAGCGTTGAACCCTCTTAAGCTCCCTTTGGCACCAAGACTGCCAGAACAGAGGCCCTCGCTAAGCATGTAGCGAATCAGAAAATGGGAAATGAGGGGCTCCGTGAAATAACACAGAAAATAAGGGTAGGCAGTCAAGAAAACCTCGGAAAGCAAAGGGGAGGTTGTGGTGGGTCATAGACAGAGATGAAGAATTTTTTGAGTCGAAAAGAAAGTGGTGAAAAAATGCCCGCCGGGTGGGATCCGAACCCACGACCTCCAGAATACCGGTCTGGTGCGATAACCACTACGCTACCGGCGGGGCTGTTTCCCCAGCACTTTCTCGGGTATTTATGTTAAGTAATTTTTTGTTTCCTGCACTTCGGGGTGTAACCAGCGCCACTCGGACTACTCGGGGTGAAGGGGACCTTCTTTTTACCCCGGGCCGTGACTCGAGTGTCTACGACATGTCGAGAGTGGTCGACCAGCGTTGAACCCTCTTAAGCTCCCTTTGGCACCAAGACTGCCAGAACAGAGGCCCTCGCTAAGCATGTAGCGAATCAGAAAATGGGAAATGAGGGGCCCCGTGAAATAACACAGAAAATAAGGGTAGGCAGTCAAGAAAACCTCGGAAAGCAAAGGGGAGGTTGTGGTGGGTCATAGACAGAGATGAAGAATTTTTTGAGTCGAAAAGAAAGTGGTGAAAAAATGCCCGCCGGGTGGGATCCGAACCCACGACCTCCAGAATACCGGTCTGGTGCGATAACCACTACGCTACCGGCGGGGCTGTTTCCCCAGCACTTTCTCGGGTATTTATGTTAAGAAATTTTTGTTTCCTGCACTTGGGGTGTAACCAGCGCCACTCGGACTACTCGGGGTAAAGGGGGACCTTTTTTTTACCCCCGGGCCGTGACTCGAGTGTCTACGACATGTCGAGAGTGGTCGACCAGCTTAAACCCCCTTTAAGCCCCCTTTGGCACCAAGACTGCCAGAACAGGGCCCCTCGCTAAGCATGTAGCGAATCAAAAATGGGAAATGAGGGGCTCCGTGAAATAACACAGAAAATAAGGGTAGGCAGTCAAAAAAACCTCGGAAAGCAAAGGGGAGGTTGTGGTGGGTCATAGAAGAGATGAAGAATTTTTTGAGTCAAAAAGAAAGTGGTGAAAAAATGCCCGCCGGGTGGGATCCGAACCCACGACCTCCAGAATACCGGTCTGGTGCGATAACCACTACGCTACCGGCGGGGCTGTTTCCCCAGCACTTTCTCGGGTATTTATGTTAAGTTTTTTTGTTTCCTGCACTTGGGGGAAACCAGCGCCACTCGGACACTCGGGGTGAAGGGGACCTTTTTTTACCCCCGGGCCGTGACTCGAGTTTTACGACATGTCGAGAGTGGTCGACCAGCGTTAAACCCCTCTTAAGCTCCCTTTGGCACCAAATGGAAAGAGGCCCTGTAACAGTGGAATCAAAAAATGGGAAAGAGGGGTCCGTGAAATAACAAGAAATAAGGGTGGCAGTCAAGAAAACCTCGGAAACAAAGGGGGGTTGTTTCAAGACGGATGAAGAATTTTTTGATCGGGTGGTAAAAAGCCCGCCGGGTGGGACCAACCCCGCCTCCAGTACGGTCGGTGCGATAACCCTAGCTCCGGCGGGGCTGCCCCAGACCTGGGGTAATTTTAATTTTTTTTTGTTTTGATTGGGGTGTAACCAGGACTCGGAACTCGGGGGAAGGGGATTTTTTTGGGCCTGCCCGAGTGAAAGAATGTCAAAAGAAAGTGGTGACCCGCGTTGAACCCCTTAAGTCCTTTGGACCAAGCTCCGCGGGCCCCTCCAAGCATTTTCGAATAGAAAAGGGAAATGAGGGGTGGAAAAAACCAGAAAATGGGTAGGGTAAGAAAACCTCAAACGGGGGGTTTGTGGGGGGTCTAGACAGAGATGAAGAATTTTTTTGAGCGAAAAAAAGATGGGAAAAAAAATGGGGGGGGCCCCGGGAAAAAACAGAAAAAAAGGGTGGGTCAAAAAAACCTCGGGCGGGGGGTTGTTGGGTATAAAGGTAAGTTTTTTTGGGTCAAAAAAAAGGGGTGAAAAAGCCCGCCGGGGGGAAAAAACCACGCCTCCAAATCCGGGTCTGGTCTCCCTCGCCGGCGGGGGTTTTCCCCCACTTTCTGGGATTTATGTTTTTATTTTTTTTTCCTCCTTGGGGGTGTCCGCCCACTCGGACTACTCGGGGTGAAGGGACCTTCTTTTTACCCCCGGGCCGTGACTCGAGTGTCTACGACATGTCGAGAGTGGTCGACCAGCGTTGAACCCTCTTAAGCTCCCTTTGGCACCAAGACTGCCAGAACAGAGGCCCTCGCTAAGCATGTAGCGAATCAGAAAATGGGAAATGAGGGGCTCCGTGAAATAACACAGAAAATAAGGGTAGGCAGTCAAGAAAACCTCGGAAAGCAAAGGGGAGGTTGTGGTGGGTCATAGAAGAGATGAAGAATTTTTTGAGTCGAAAAGAAAGTGGTGAAAAAATGCCCGCCGGGTGGGATCCGAACCCACGACCTCCAGAATACCGGTCTGGTGCGATAACCACTACGCTACCGGCGGGGCTGTTTCCCCAGCACTTTCTCGGGTATTTATGTTAAGTAATTTTTTGTTTCCTGCACTTCGGGGTGTAACCAGCGCCACTCGGACTACTCGGGGTGAAGGGGACCTTCTTTTTACCCCCGGGCCGTGACTCGAGTGTCTACGACATGTCGAGAGTGGTCGACCAGCGTTGAACCCTCTTAAGCTCCCTTTGGCACCAAGACTGCCAGAACAGAGGCCCTCGCTAAGCATGTAGCGAATCAAAAAATGGGAAATGAGGGGCTCCGTGAAATAAGACAGAAAATAAGGGTTGGCAGTCAAGAAAACCTCGGAAAGCAAAGGGGAGGTTGTGGTGGGTCATAAAGAGATGAAGAATTTTTTGAGTCGAAAAGAAAGTGGTGAAAAAACGCCCGCCGGGTGGGATCCGAACCCACGACCTCCAGACTACCGGTCTGGTGTGATAACCACTACGCTCCCGGCGGGGCTGTTTCCCCAGCACTTTCTCGCCTATTTATGTTAAGAAATTTTTTGTTTCCTGCACTTGGGGTGAAACCAGCGCCACTCGGACTACTCGGGGTGAAGGGGACCTTCTTTTTACCCCCGGGCCGTGACTCGAGTGTCTACGACATGTCGAGAGTGGTCGACCAGCGTTGAACCCTCTTAAGCTCCCTTTGGCACCAAGACTGCCAGAACAGAGGCCCTCGCTAAGCATGTAGCGAATCAGAAAATGGGAAATGAGGGGCTTCGTGAAATAAGACAGAAAATAAGGGTAGGCAGTCAAGAAAACCTCGGAAAGCAAAGGGGAGGTTGTGGTGGGTCATAGACAGAGATGAAGAATTTTTTGAGTCGAAAAGAAAGTGGTGAAAAAATGCCCGCCGGGTGGGATCCGAACCCACGACCTCCAGAATACCGGTCTGGTGCGATAACCACTACGCTACCGGCGGGGCTGTTTCCCCAGCACTTTCTGGGGGGGGGGGGGGGGGGGGGGGGGGGGGGGGGGGGGGGGGGGGGGGGGGGGGGGGGGGGGGGAAAAAAAAAAAAAAAAAAAAAAAAAAAAAAAAAAAAAAAAAAAAAAAAAAAAAAAAAAAAAAAAAAAAAAAAAAAAAAAAATAGTGGGGGGTTTTTCCCCCGCATTTTCCGGGTTTTAAAAACCTGACTTGGGGTGAAGGGGCCCCCCTACCGGGGTAAAGGGGATTTTTTTACCCCCGGGGTGACCGGGGTTTTACCTGTCTGGCACCAGGGGAACCCCTTGCTCCCTTTGGCACCAAATGGAAAGGGCCCCGAAAATTTACAAAAAAAAAGGGTAGGGGCCCCGGAAAATAAAAAAAAAAAAGGGGTGGGTCAAGAAAATGGAAAAAAAAGGGAAGAAGGTGAAAATTTTTTGGTGGAAAAAAAAGGGGTTAAAAACCGCCGGGTGGGATAACCCCACACCCCTACCGGCGGGCGTCCACACCCCCCGGGGGGGTTTTTAGATTTTCTTTTTTTTGTTAAGCCTGACTTCGGGGTGAAAGGCCCCCCTACCGGGGTAAAGGGGATTTTTTTAGGGCCGTAAACCATTTCTGCACAGAGGGGCGACCAGGGCCCTCTTAACCCCCTTTTGGCACCAAATGGAAAGAGGCCCTCGAAAATTTACAACAGAAAAGGGTGGGGGGCCCGTAAAAACCGAAAAAAGGGAGGGTCCCTGGAAAGAAAGGGGGGGTTTTGGGTCAAGAAGGTAAAATTTTTTGGTAAAAAAGAAAGGGTTAAAAAATCCCGGGGTGGGATCCAACCCCCGCCCCAGAATCCGGTTTGGTAAATGTCCGGGGGGGGGTTTTTCCCCAGCCCTGGGGTTTTTTTGTTAAGATTTTTTTTTTACCGGGGGTAACCAGGCCCCCGGACTTCGGGGTGGGGGCCCTTTTTTTTTTACCCCGGGCCCCTTTTACCGATGCAGCGTAGAGTGGCGACCGGGTTGTTTAAGCCCTTTTTGGAAAACGAAAAGAGGCCCCCCAAGAACGAAAGAAAAGGGAAAATGGGGGCCCCTGAAAAAAAGAAAATGGGGGGCGAAAAAAAGGGGAAAGCGGGGGGGGGGGGGAAAACAGAAAAAATTTTTTGGTCAAAAAAAAGGGGTCCCGCCTGGGATGAAAATTCCTCGGGGAAAACCCAAACCGCACCGGCGGGGTGGACTTTTTTAAAGGTATTTTTTTTCCCTCACTTCGGGGTGTAACCAGCGCCACTCGGACTACTCGGGGTGAAGGGGACCTTCTTTTTACCCCCGGGCCGTGACTCGAGTGTCTACGACATGTCGAGAGTGGTCGACCAGCGTTGAACCCTCTTAAGCTCCCTTTGGCACCAAGACTGCCAGAACAGAGGCCCTCGCTAAGCATGTAGCGAATCAGAAAATGGGAAATGAGGGGCTCCGTGAAATAACACAAAAAATAACAGGGCATGGCAGTCAAGGAAAGGGGACCTTCAACCCGGGCCGTGATGGTGTTACGAGATGAAGAATTTTTTGAGTCGAAAAGAAACCCTGTGAAAAAATTGCCCCAAGATGCAGAACAGAGGCCCTCGCTAGCAGTACGAATCTGGAATGGGAAATGAGGGGCTCCGTGAAATTACCCAGCAATTAGGTAGGAGTCAAAAACTGAAAGAATTTTTTGTTTGGTGGGTATAGAAGAATGAGATTTTTGGTCGAAAAGAAAGTGGGGTAAAGGCCCGCCGGGTGGGACCCCCAGACCCGAATCCCGGTCTGGTGCGATAACCACTACGCTACGCGGGGCGTCCCCCAGCGTTTGGCTTTATGTAAGCTTTTTTGTCCAAGACTTCGGAGGTACCAGCGCCACTCGGACTCTGAAGGAAGGGGACTTTTTAGGGGCTGCCGTAAACTCGACGAAAATGGTAGCAGTAGAAACCTCGAAGCAAAGGGGTGTGGACAGCATGAACCCTGAAGAACTTTTTTGGCACGAAGAGAAAAGAGGCCCTCAAAGCCTGTGGGAATCAGACAAGGGGAACCTCAGAATCCGGTCTGGTGAATAACACAGAAAAAGGGGGCTTTCCAGCATTCTCGGGCAATTATAAAGGTTTGTGGTGGGTCATAGACGAGATGGTTTGAGTCGAAAGAATGGAAACTGCCCGGCGGGGGCTTTTAACCCACGGCCTCAAAACTCCGGTCTGGGCAGTAACCACTACGCTACCAGCGTTGGCTCTTCCAGCCCTTTCCGAGACTTGAACAGAGGCTTCGCTACTGCATTCGGGATCAGAACCAGCGCCACTGGGGGCTACTCGGGGTGAAGGGAAACATTCTTTTTACCCCGGGCCGGAACTGGCTACGACATGTCGAGAGTTGTGTGACAGCGTTGAACCGATAAGCTCTTTTGGCACAAGACTGCCAAACAGAGCCCGCCGGAGGATCCGAACCCAGAACCTGGAAATGGGTCTCGGTGAAACCACACGAACAGGGTGGCAGTCCACAAAACCTCGGAAAGAATGGAGGTTGTGGTGGGTATACATGCACTTTTTTGAGTCGAAAAGAAAGTGGGAAAAACTCGGGTGAAGGGGACCTTTTTTACCCCCGGGCCGTCTCGAGTGTTACGACAGTCGCGAGGGCGACCAGCGGAACCCTCTTAAGCTCTTTGGCACAAGTTGCCAGCACCTTCGCTAACGGCAATCAGAATGGGTGAGGGGCCTATTAACCCGGACTGGGTGGGTCAGAAACTCAAAAAGGGAGTTGGTGCCATAGAAGAGATGAAGCTTTTTGAGTCGAAAAGAAAGTGGTGAAAAAATGCCCGCCGGGTGGGATCCGAACCCACGACCTCCAGAATACCGGTCTGGTGCGATAACCACTACGCTACGGCGGGGCTGTTTCCCCAGCACTTTCTCGGGTTTTATGTTAAGTATTTTTTGTTTCCTGCACTTGGGGTGTAACCAGCGCCACTCGGACTACTCGGGGTGAAGGGGACCTTCTTTTTACCCCGGGCCGTGACTCGAGTGTCTACGCAGCGGGTGGTCCCAGCTTGAACCCTCTTAAGCTCCCTTTGGCACCAAGACTGCCAGAACAGAGGCCCTCGCTAAGCATGTAGCGAATCAGAAAATGGGAAAGAGGGCTCCGTGAAATAACACAGAAAATAAGGTAGGCAGTCAAGAAAACCTCGGAAAGCAAAGAGGTTGTGGGGGTCATAGACAGAGATGAAGAATTTTGAGTCGAAAGAAAGTGGTGAAAAAATGCCCGCGGTGGGATCCGAACCCACGACCTCCAGAATACCGGTCTGGTGCGATAACCACTACGCTACCGGAGGGGCTGTTTCCCCAGCACTCTCGGGTATTTATGTTAAGTATTTTTTGTGTCCTGCACTTGGGGTGTAACCAGCGCCACTCGGACTACTCGGGGTGAAGGGGACCTTCTTTTTACCCCGGGCCGTGACTCGAGTGTCTACGACATGTCGAGAGTGGTCGACCAGCGTTGAACCCTCTTAAGCTCCCTTTGGCACCAAGACTGCCAGAACAGAGGCCCTCGCTAAGCATGTAGCGAATCAGAAAAGGGGAAATGAGGGGCTCCGTGAAATAACACAGAAAATAAGCTAGCCAGTCAAGAAAACCTCGGAAAGCAAAGGGGAGGTTGTGGTGGGTCATAGACAGAGATGAATTTTTTGAGTCGAAAAGAAAGTGGTGAAAAAATGCCCGCCGGGTGGGATCCGAACCCACGACCTCCAGAATACCGGTCTGGGTGCGATAACCACTACGCTACCGGCGGGGCTGTTTCCCCAGCACTTTCTCGGTTTTATGTTAAGTAATTTTTTGTTTCCTGCACTTCGGGGGTAAACCAGCGCCACTCGGACTACTCGGGTTAAGGGGACCTTCTTTTTACCCCGGGCCGTGACTCGAGTGTCTACGACATGCGAGAGTGGTCGACCAGCGTTGAACCCTCTTAAGCTCCCTTTGGCACCAAGACTGCCAGAACCGAGGCCCTCGCTAAGCATGTAGCGAATCAGAAAATGGGAAATGAGGGGCTCCGTGAAATAACACAGAAAGAAAGGGTAGGCAGTCAAGAATAAGGGTAGGCAGTCAAGCATTTCCAATCATCAGCCTGAAATCCTTCAAAGCAGACATTCTCCATTGAAGTAGGATTCAAAACAGAAATATAGTGGTGCTATCACTTTTCCTTTGAGTTGTTGGAATGCCTCTTATGCCCCTGGACGGGAAATTACTTTGTGAAAGCCCCATGTGTTTTTTTTGTTACAGGATGCAGAACAAAAAAAAGCAACAATCATTGAGCCGATGGAGATCACTCGCCCCGTTCGCAAGCTCGCGGGACGAAAGTATGAACCGCGGGAGAACTATGGACAAGCGAGCGAAGTCGCCGAACACTACGCCCGTCTTCAGACGGCTGTATGAGCTATCTAGGGCTTCCTGGAGGTGCACTTCATTGTAAATTAACGTACATTCCTCGTTGCAACTCAGTTCTTGCTTCGAAACTCGGGGGGTAAGATCCTTGACGCTACTGGGGCACTGAGGAGTAGCCCATTGGGTAGAGAACAAGAAATGCAACTCCCGTGCTCAATTTCAAAACTAAATGATATGTCTTTCTGTTTACTCTTTATTGCGGCGTTCAACATCTACAAGGACGCCAGGTTTTTACACAATGAGGCACTTAACGCGTCTAAAACATAAAATGCAACTTTTGCATTATAAAAATTTGCTCGTTGGAATAATAGAGTCACAAAATTTGAAGTATGCCATATAATGAGGAAAACATTGAACACGCACGTCACTGATGAGCTACTTTCGCTACCAGAAGTCATAACGCATTACGGGCCGGTTTTCGCGATTGGCTTAGGATCCATATAATCTGACGCAAGTGAATAAATAAATAATATATCAATAGAACATGCTATTCGCGCTTAAAATTAGTGAGTATTTTTTGTCCATATTCGGGGAATAGCGAAATAAAGTTGGAGGAAAATGGAAGTTACAAACCAACACGTCAATATAGAAGCACATCGAGCGCGACTCTGCCGGCCGGCGCTGCCTAGCAGGGTGGTCGGGTAGGAGTAGTGTTTCCTGACACTCTGGCCAACCGGCATATGCGACCGTGCCGCTTACATTGCCCTGTATGAAGAGTCACACCCAGTGTTTCATAAAATGATTGCTATAAATCAGAAAAGAAATAGTACAGGTCAGAAGCAAAGCGATACTTACAGCGGTCGGAAGGCGGATTAAAACGAAGGTCACGAAAAACACCTCTTGGACGAGAGTGGTGGTGTCAGTGAACCTATTAAAATTTTTTAAATCTACTTCCTGAAATACATCATTACTGGCTCCACGAAACATACGACGCTGCAGTATAATTAAAATTTAGGCATCAATTGTTCAATTTCTCAGTATATAACCATCGTGCCCGGCATTACGAGCGCTGACGGTAAGGCCCCAAATCTTCGAAACCAAAAAACATGTAGTTTGTCTTCTTGACTCCTTTACAGTGAAGAAAACCTTGTGGCGAGAGAACATGTTGCTGGGCGTGTGGTTTAGGTTACGAACATACAGAGTGCCGCAAATACACAACACAGCAAGGCGCCTGTCCGTGTTTTCTTTCTTGTGTGTTGTGTATTTGCGCCACTCAATATGTTCGTAAACCTTGTGGCGAGTTTGCCAACTGTCACGTCCGTTTCATAATTTCTTAAAGCGAATAGAAAACAAGAGTTGGGAAAGGGAGAGTCACCTGTACATAGTTGGCTCTATTGTAGCAACGTCCACGCCTTTGTCCACGCATTCTCTCCGCAGACCGTCGGCCAGAGATATAACAGCGTGCTTGCTCATTGAATACGAAATCATTGTAGGAATCGTTGTACGACCTGTTTAGGGGTGACGAAGGCAGCCAATTAGAATTTTCCTACATGCTCAAGATGCCCTGGCATCTGGTCGTTCCAGGCAAGAAATTCGTGTATGGGCACACCACTCCATTAAAACTTTCACGTGTTCGGTTGTATGCCCATTGTACACAGTGAAAAAATAAAATGAACGTCTCAGCCATTTGAACTCCAGTCCCGCATTCCTTCTTTGGAATGGAAGATTTTAAACGCACTTTTTAGATCTACGTCATGGTCTTTTGACCTGATATAATCAATCTGGGTTTTTGGAGTCTGCCTCAACCTAAACGAACGTTGCCATAACAGGGCTTTAAAATGTAGATCTGGAGCGCACCCCAGTGCCAAGGGCTCAGTAAGAGGCTTCAGGAAGTTACCAACTAAGGAAACATGTGCCCTTGCTTTCCCGACCTCTTGGCTAAAAATAGTAATCTCCTGCGTTCACTAGTTCACCCACTTCCTTGCTTTGGGTTCACTGACTCGCAGGTGTCCTTTCCGCTTCAAAGCATCGAACCACGCAGAAAGATATCACTTCACCACAAGAAATTGATAAACAAATTTATTTTATGCACGAATTAATATGCAACTAGGGCTACGATTTTTGTAAAAACAGTTAGTAGCGGCACCAAAAAGTTTAAAGCTATATTATCGTTTCTGACTTTCCAACCGTCAAAGATCTCGAAGTTACTTTGGTCTTAGGTCAGCGCATAATAGAAAGGACTCTTTGACCATAAAGTTTGAAAACGAATAGACGACCTATAATGTATATATAGCGGTCTAAAAAGCTAACACAGTACTGAAAACTGTATATGTCCAATTCCAATATATTTTTCTGCATGAACATTATTGACGTTTTCCGGTTGTTCCTGGGATGCACTCAATAATGTTGTTTTTAAAACAAGCATAGATGGGCGAGCAGGCCACTTTTCGTCGTACTTACCAGCGCAGCTTGCTACGATGACAAGGCGTCCCCTAGTCTTTCTCAGAAGAGGCAAGAACTTCTTGCATACGCTTGCAACGCCGAAAACGTTCACATCGAAGATTTTTCGCGTAGTCTGCATACTTCTCCCATTCCAGGAGGCCGTAGGTTCCAATTCCGGCGTTGGCTACGACCGCCCACAAAACTGTTGAACATGATGAAATAGAAAAAAATTACTGTTGTGCTTGTGAGAATACAAGCGAAGTAATCATCAGCTCTTGGCTACTTTTTAAATAATGGAAATCTGGCGTGCCAGTAAGGACACTCGTACTGCCGCCTGATGGCTTCTTTCCTTCTGAGATCGTTTCTTAAAACTGAAGTAGTAAAAAGGCCTCTTTTGCCTTCCTTGCTGTTCGAGCACTTGCTCTTCTGGGTTGTGTTTCTAATGACAAGAGATTTTTGGCTCTGTTAACAATACATTTTCCACTGTCCGTGTGCTTACTGTTTATCATAGTTTATCATAGGCTTTTTTGATCCAAGTAGCGTAAATATTCTTGCACGGCTTTCTTTGTGTGCGCATGTGTGTCACCTACATTACCCACAATATTACTTGTAAGTATTGATTTGTGGTTTCTATTCTGGTCTTCTAAGTATCACCTGTTTAAGGAGCGTGAAAGCACTGAGCGCTGCTTGATATGTTGCAAACAACATTCAGTTTTTATATGTTACCTACAGAACGTTTCAAAAGACTTCCTCCTTTGTCGGCAGTATCTTAATCCACCAAACAAGGAGACATATTCCAGTGTCATTGCATTTCTGGACATCCATGTCCGTGCTTAGTATCTGCTACATAAGATATGAAGGCCAAAGATTATCAATATCAAAGGTACTCATGGCTAGCACAACTTTTCTCACATCGTTCTCTCCTAACTGGATGTCCGCGATAGCATCGAAGCGCCCCTAAAGTAGACCATATTGCTCCCTTGCACAGTTATTTTAATCCAGGTATCTAATTTAGCGAGTAAACCTTTTCGTTATCCAATAATTTAAAGTGCCTGAAACTGTCTTGAACTTGTGTCACTAAATACAGGCTTTAATGTGAACACTTTTCTGGCTTCTTCGGTAGGAATTCTGTGTTTCATCTGGGTATGTCAGTTTTGATGGTTTTCGTACGGCCTGCTCAACAATACAAGCCATGAATATACAGTCAAACTGAATTAAAGAAGCTGAATTAAAGCTGAATTAAAGAAAGGAAAGCTGAATTAAAGAACTTACGTAGTACGTTGCTGATAGGTGTCGCTGATTAGTGTTACTAGGATGTCACTGATTTATCATGCTTACAGTACGCTCGCGCTCTTTTCAATTTATGCCACCTCCCCGCTATCTCCGAAAAATGAAACAGAATCAATCTAATTGTTCGGATTCCGAATTCAGCCTCTTCCAATATTATTGCCTAACATAATTTGCCGGAAATTAGGACATATTTAAGCCCTTAATTAAAGGTAACCAGCATATTCCATAGGCTGTTACGAGAGGCCAATCGAAATTTTCCCACCTCACGCTCCCCTGAAAGATATTTCCTCAGTTTGTACTGCACTATGAGCACTGAGCAAAACCTGAGAGTGACTTACTCACACGAAATGCTAATTCCCAATAAGTAATGTAAATGTAAGACATATGAACTCACCATTAGTGCCGAGTGTGCTTTTCACTGTGGCGAGAGCATCCCACATCTCTTCCTCTTTGGTAACGTCCATCTGGAGCACGTGAACTTTGGAGTCTTTGGAAAGCTCCCGCGCCCCATCGCCAGAGGCATTAAGGCAGCCAGCATAGACGAAGAAACCGTCACGTGACAATCGCTTCACAAGCAGGTTTCCAAAACCCGTGTCACAACCTGCGGGTCGAAATTATACGAGTTAAGGTTTCATAACTGTCAAGGAATGCATTTCACAATCATTTAGGTCGGCATTTTTTGAATTTGAGTAGGCTAGCAGAAGTTGGTTAGGCCCAATTAGTTTTTCATCAACAGAGGGATCTTCAGCCGAAGTTTATTTGGCAGAAAATATATTTTTGAATGCGTTTTCAACAATCATATAAAGCGTTTCTTTTGGTCGTCTTGTGATAGTTATACTTGTGACGTGGAGACAGCAATCGGGTTTAAAGAAAATAGGCACTCAAAAAATAATTACAGGGAAGTGCTCCGAAATTTTTGCTGGTTAGACCACAAGATATCCGACGATAGGATTGTCAACAGATTGTTGCAATCAAATAAAAAACAAATTACGTGCTGACACTTCCTCACTTTCTTACACGAATGTGTTCTCGTGAATTCTTCCATGCTGGTGTCACGGGGATCGAAATCAGGTGTGGTGTAAAAATTGATCGCTTGTCCTTCTACAAAACACCTTGTTGAAACGTAATCGTAACAACTAAATACGCAAAAAAACTTAAGAACATTGGTACTTACCCGTCACCAGCACCTGCCTTTCCATCGCTGTCAATGAGCCTCATAAACAGCCTAGACCACAGAAGCCTCGACAGCCAATAGCTAGCAGACACGACGATGATGAAAGTGCCTAAATAGTCACTGAGCTCAAGTAAGTACTGCTGAGTTTGCCACACCTTCCACACAGGAACCACCAGGGCGAAGAACAGTATCCACCTCGTCCTCATCCCTTATTTCTGCGAGAACAAATGAACGCAGCCTAAAATATATGTTTGAAATTGTGCCTGAATGGTCATTTCGTTGATTTGAAGTGCATTTAGAGGGTTCATGCCATCAGATTAACGCTACACTTTTGTGCGCGCTCCATGCACAGTGGCTAAGACACGATCTATACCCTCTGCACCACAAACTAAACAAAAAAATGTTTGCTTCCCCATTCAACCTTTTCTAGGTGCTGGCATTTATTCTCCCCGGAGGCTATCCCTATCGAAATACCCTAAATGACATTAGCTGAATACATTTTCTATATTCCACAATGATATGAGACCTACCGTAGAAACACTTTCCCTGGCGTACAATCCTCACAGATGGTTTCAGAGAGGTATTGAGCGCCACGTCGAGCGCTGTTGGAGCCACTTCAAGGAAATCACCTAACGTAACTAGAATTCCGCCTTAACATAGCGAGCTGAGCCTATAAAAAGGAAGTAATAAACTGGCTGAACAGCGCACTTGTGGTGCAACGTCGAAACCAGTCTGAGGAATTACAACACCAAGTTTTACCCATTGCGCAAGAAACACGCAAACAAGTTAAACAAGTAGAAGCACCAATGTCCTGAATTATTAATAACCCTTTAAGAACGCGTAGACGCGTAGCCCGATTGCGAAGTATGAACAATTTTATGGTAGTTTTATTGAACGTCTCGCTCGCATTGAAAGGACGTTGTGCTGCTTCTATCGCCACACCGAAGATAACGCGTTGCCTAAAACACAAGTGGTTCGTTGGAAAGCAATATTTTAAATCATTTTGCAATTTATGTTTTGCGACACCCTCAAAATTATTGGGCAATATCCCCGAAAATTATAATCCTGTTGAACCCTAATGCAAAATGTTAAACTTGTGTCTTAGACTTGAAAATGGAGCCAGAAAACTTAATCACTCGTATTGTAGATGGCTACAAACTAATGCAGGCCAGCTGGGGATCTTTACCGAGTTTAAAAATGCTGTACACACATGATTTTTAGAAGTGGTACATTCAATATCGAACCCTACCAACATGTTCAGAGAAAAACGCAATGTGGAGTAAACATCTGCGAAACGAAAATGTTTAACACTCACTCCTGTACAGCTTTTATTTCTAGCCGTGCGGCTACATTTCTGGTAGATGTCCAAATTTTCCTCATTGTGAGTAGAATTTTTACGCTCAGAAAATCATCATGCCATATGTTTCGTCGCTGGAAGTTATGTATCTTATTATGCGGTTCCCTTTATGCATTTCTTTCGCGGGTGTAAATCCTGTGGAACGTACTGAAGCTGCTTTTTTATATCCGTTTCAGATGGCATCACTGGATGCTTCTGTTCATTCCTATTTGCAGATCCTCAATGCAGGTAGGCAGGTAAGTAAAATGTTTATGTGCGGAAAAAATGCAGAGTGGGTTGGCCTTGTTCGTTTACAACGCCGTGCGCTTCCACATTTGTGGTTGCTTGCTGAATCAGGCTGCACTGGCTACTGCAGGTCCCAGCTTCCAACTGGTCAGGGGCGGGGAGGACAGAGTAATAGGATGTTGAGGCATAGGAGGGCGAAGTGAGTTACAGTGGCTACAGTGGAAGCGTTAGGACCGTCCTTGTCGTGCGTGATACGTGAAGCGTGAGATGCAGGTCTGGCAGAATACAGTAACGTTATTGAAAATGCCGGCTTCAAGTCGCTGCCAGAATTTGGATTCATGGTCAGTGAGGATCGTGGAGGAGTACTATAGGTTTGTGGAGTGTTGTAATGGTGAGATCGGATGTCGGTGAAGCTGGGGAGAAGGAGGCAGTAACACACCATCTTAGAAGCTGTAGAAGCAGCTATAATAAATGAAGTGCATGTAGGAGCATAAGTATGTAAACGTCGTGAAAAAAAGCCTTTTTAAATATTGTCTCCCAACAATAGTACAGTAGAAAGAAGAGTTTCAAAAGTTCTTTAAAATGCGTACTCACAGAAATGCCGCAAACCCTTTGGCGTACACTCGGGTGAAGCACAGAAGAGACTGCTTCTCAGCGATATGCACATCATATACAGCAAAAGTGGGTTGAAAATGATCCTTCCTCGTACCGTGACCTCGTTCGGAATCAACTACGTCGACTATGACATACCACTAGCAAGTCCCCACAGAGAGAATCGGCGATTCGCAAACCTCCCTAAGCTGTGCGCAAGCAAGCAATAGTCAGTACTGACAGTAAAACGGGAAGCAACAATGTTTTGAAGGCTGCACTGCGCGAAAAGACCTGTTGACGTGTGTGCCGTCAACGTGATGAATGTTGCAATGGCTGTCAATGGCGCATTGTTTTCTCATAAGGCCAAGCATCTGCCATTCAGAAACAATACGCTTTTTATTACAGCGAATACGGTAAGTTGTGGCTTTGGGCAATTTTTTTGCACTACAGAGACAATGAATAGTTGATGTAAAGACGGTGAAAGTGATATTCAGCCACTTCCCCTCCCGCCCTTCTGCTGTGAAAACTGTGTTATTGGTGACCTGTTGTTGACCATGTTTTATACATTTTAAGCACAGCATTATCCAGCGACATTTTTTGTTTGAAAGTAGTTTGTAGCAACTTTGTCAAAATTTCACAGAATAACAAGGATTTTTTTATGGAAGGTAGCAACCTACTGGTGTCAAAACGAGTATTAGAGACAATGTTTAGTGACAGTGGTATTTGTTTGTACCTTGGTGTTAAAGGACAGCTTCGTCGTTTTTGTTCAGTGCATGAATGTTTTCAAATTATAAAAGAGATCGTTTAAATATAACAACAAACGATTTGTTTTTCTCAGCGTATGCTGAAAGGGATATTGCACAAATTGACAGTTTTTTAAAGCAACTACTGTGTATTAAATCTTACGGTCTAATTAGGATGTTCTCCGCCTACAAAAGCTGTTACTCAGGAGAATGCTGTGCGGGACATTTGCAAACGGCGTCATGACACTGGAGTGGTTGTGGAGTTATTGTCAAGACGACATCAATAAAGAACAATATGATGTTATGAGAATAAACGATCTCAGTAACATCTACATCACAGTTTAAAAAGATATAGTGGCGGTGGGTAACATATGTTACCGTCAACTGTCAAGAAATAAAAATAAATTTATTCCCCTTTTGTAAATAATATTAAAATATAATAAAAACTTTCTTCAAATGGTGTACCCTACAGGGCTTTGGCATTAGTTCGCATGCAGTAAGCCTGTGATGAGCTGAAGACAGACCGACAAAAAAAAACGCTGGCGGGTATTTCTTCATTCTGCAAAAGGCTAAGCAGGCTAAGCCTGAAATATGCGACTATAAAGATGTACAGAAATGCCACGTCTGCTTTCGGCAAATACCGCTTCGAAAATGAAACATGGTTACCAGCCGTCTGCCAGTTAAAGGTGCGCCTAGCAACTGGAAAATATGAGTCTACATAAAACAGACCAGTA
Organism: Haemaphysalis longicornis; assembly: GCA_013339765.2. NCBI lineage: Eukaryota > Metazoa > Arthropoda > Arachnida > Ixodida > Ixodidae > Haemaphysalis > Haemaphysalis longicornis. Next base: position 74,396,180 of record CM023455.1, on the reverse strand, counting down.
TTTACGTTGTCTGTATGAACAAATAACTGGTTATATTTCTAACAACCATACATCTTGGCCGGATATGGATTACGTACATTGTATTGACCACCCGAGTACGATTTTTTCAATGAACAAAAAAGCTGGTGCTCAATGCAGCGCTAAATCTATTAAAATTAATCACTTAAAAAAAAGTGGCGCCACGTACAGGCGTACAAAAAGTATCTCAAATTCTAAGACAGCCAAAAAAATAGGCGGATCCAATGACGTGTTCCGTCTGATCTTGCTTAAAGATTAGAATGAGAGACAGCTGGGCGAGTTGGAAGGGGTTCATATTCAAACTTTAACTGCGCGAAAGACGGATACAAGAAAGAACACGGACTGCGCTCGTCCGTGTCCTTTCTTGTATCCGTCTTTCGCGCAAGTAAATTTTGTTTAAAGATTATTACGTTCATATAGCATACCTTTTTCAAAAGCGTATTTGAAGGTTTTCGGTGTGCTGAAGCTAAGCTGGAAAATTCAGGAACAGCATCTGTTCGGATAATGCATAATAATAACAACGAACCCGTGCCTAAATTTCGCAATTTATCTGAAGACATTGAGCCTGTACACGTCAAAATAGTCGCACAGTCACGCACGGTATGACGCCTTCTGGCATGGTTCCAGCGCTCGTTTACACTGCGCGCACGTTTTCTGGAAGGTACTCTACTCTTAAACCGATGGCAAATCTCGGGCGGGTTGGAATTAAAACATGCTTTTCACAGCACTTTCTGAAATGGTCTTCAAGTGATTTTGTGTTGTAAAAAATATTCAGAAAATTTTCAGCATATTATAGAGAACATAAATTAAATTTGAAACTTAGGGCACGCCAGCACAGACGACACCGTCGAATTCAAGGTTCCTGTGGTGGCCTAATTCTTCTATGCAAAAGAGGTTTCATGTACTGCCTGTATCTAAAAAAGTCCCGGGACCAGACAACCACCCTGCGACTTCATAGGCAACGTTATCTCGCAGTGCTGCTAGACCACTTATTCGACCTCTTTAAAGTCACGGCAGGCATTCATATAAATTCAATTTTCGAATTTTTCTGCTGGCAGCGGAAATGTACCTTGCACTTCCCGGCTTTAAAATTAAAGGGCCACTTCCTGAAATCATCGTGTATTAGATGTGGGAATACTTTCGATATTCCTGCTGCTTCACTCTGCTTCCAAGACATGATACCAAAAAAGTTTCAAGGAGCCCAAGGAAATGTTTTAATGCCATGCTATGCTTTGATATCCCAGGGCTGGCAGGGCGTCGCAGCAGAAGTCAGAATGGCGGGAAGCCAGGCAGTCTGGCATTGTGTACAGGCGTAAAGGAAATTTACAGAGCTTTTTCTCACCTGCTCCTTTCGGGATGCACACAGTGCGCTCTAAAACATGACTTGTTCCCGAAGCTTGTGTAGACAAGCTGCTTGTGGCCGATAGTAGCGTGCAACGTTATTCGACAAATCGCATAGTCGTCGCAAGAGAACTACTTCATTCTGGTTATAGCCAAAGGCTTTACCTAATGGGTTCAGATGCTTCGCCTAGAAAGTTGTAACGAGATCAGGTGCCCTTGGCAACGATGTCAAAAGGGAGCAGCGGTGACGGTTAAAAAAATTGTAACACAGCAAGAAGCAACATGAGGACACAAGTACTGATAAATAGCGTGTAGGGACAAGCACTTAAGCCACGAAACAAGAGAGAGCCGATGTAGTAGGAAGTGTAGAATACGATGGTTCGCAGTCTCGTGCAACGGTGAAGGAGAGAGGACACGTCGAGATTGCGCTCCCCGTGGGACGCCCGATTCGAGGGTCCAAGCACGCTGCGACAGCCAACCGGACTGCCTGTCCACAAGAAGGACTTCTCTGCCTGTCATCAAAGAATTCGCGCAACCGCCAGCGTCTGCATGCCAGGCGCGGCTGAGACACCTTCGCTGTCGCCGGCTGCTGTTGCTCCGCTGTGGCTGAGCTGCCCTCTCTATGCCACCGCTTCCATCGCCGACCAAGTCCGTGCCCAGCCGCGAAGCAATTGCAGATTGTTTTACCCCTTCCTTCAATTTGGTGTGATTTAAACCGTTGAACGCGTATAAACCATCGTCCGTCTCACTTGAACATCTTGTAACACCACGAAAGTCCCAAGATCCTGCCTATGACAACAGAGCACTAGACGCCGCAGCAGATTGTAGAGAAGCTGTTGAAGATATTCCCTCCCATCAGTTAGTACTCCTAACTGAAAATGGGCAATACTTCAGAGTTTCGTGTAGCGGTATTTTCGGTATATTGCGACGTGTTGCGCATGGCGTGCAGGAGAACGGGTCCCTAGCACTCTCAGGTCAACATCACTGACAAACGAACAGTTATTCCATAACTGAAGTGCATGCTGCTTTCCAAAAACCAAGACATCTGCACGTCCACCATATAAAAAACTGTCACATGTATACTGGCTACTGCGAACCGCTGATACAAGAACCAGAATTACGGAGTCCCTTTTTGTGTACTGAAAATGGCCTATCGATGGATCAGTACCCTCCGCTGCTACTTGAGGGCGAAGTACGAACACTCTGCAATGAGAACCCTCGGTTGCCTACATAAACCATGTTCGTAAACACAACGCTATTGATAGGAGGGGGCATAACCGATTGCCTAATAAACATCCGAGAACGTGTTTCGGGACATCTGCCACCATTACTCCCTGTCTTTAATCAACCAAGAAGACAATCCGGCCATTGCACACGAAGGGTGACTACTGAGGTGGGCGCGGTAGCCAGGGACAATGTGGAGGGTCAGGTCTCTTCCAAGCCTGGAGGCGACCTGCTGCCGATTTAGCTTTTTGAGAGCTGCCTGACCCTGCACGATCTGTGCGGCTGCCAGCACCAAGCTCCTTTGACGTTCAACATGGATGATTGGGTTCTATGGTGACAGCAGAACTATTATTCTAACAAACACCAAAACACGAAAACAAGGAGTAGGTAATAGGGGCGCTAGTTCTTGACTTTCTCATGCATCTTTTCTGTGTTCGTGTTCCTTATTTTTTGACGTGAAAGATTCCTGGGGAGCATGAGGCGCTGTATGGCTGCGGTTGTCGCTGGCGGTATGTTGTCTGTCAAGCCAAACGTCATAGTTTTACTTCAGCAAAGGGGAATCGTAGTGCGTGATTATGAAGATGAACATGTTTTTTGTTGTAATGGCTTCTGACGCCCAAAATAGCCTTTGCGTATGCTTTGCGTATGCGCATGCCCCACACACTGCAAGGGCCGGATTCATAGAAGAATTTATTTTTATCGAATTTTTTTTACAACTCGCATAGAATTAGTCACATTGAAGTAATTTGGTGACATCGGAAAAGACCGATGACGTTATTATTTTTGTTGAGATGTATATTTTTACTTCCGAATATGAAATTCAAAATATGAATTGATGTAGGGATATTGCTTTTTAAGTAATAATACAAAGTTTTTGTGTACTCAAGCAAGTACGTTGAATTCTTTCAAAAGCAAGCGGGAACGCCTTTTACCCGGGCGAAACTTACGAACGGCGAACTTCTACTTTAGAAATAATGGCGGCAAAGCAGCTTCAGCAGTTTCCGTTCGACTGGTCATCAGAACTGATTTTTTACCTCTTATTAATATTACCGCTTATACTCGGGTGGTAGCGGTAGGCACAGATGCCACCTTACTGAATGTTATTAGGATTATATCTGTACATCTCTGTACGAAATTGGTGATGTTACTCCTGCCCAACCAGATTAGGCAGTCGCCACTCAACCTCAAGGCAAATAAGGGTTGCACAGAACGGCACCAAGGGGAGGTGTTGCGCAACTGCACTTAGCGTGTGGGGAAATTTATGTGCGTAGTGAACTTGAGGCTGTCATTTGGGTTGACGTGGGGGAAGGACCGCAGTGGCACCGCAATTGTGTTTGTGTGGCAAATTTATATTCACCCATCCTCCACCTTCCTCCTCCTGATCCCATTGTTTTTTCCTTACTGTCCCTGCAAGCAGTTCAACACCCTTTGCTCTTCATTTTTCGGCTACGTCCTTCTACATTTTAAGCCTTTTAGCCACATTTCATGTACGTTGTGGCGGATGATCACACCCACATAGCTCGGGACAGCTGCTTATAGATGAAATGAAGTCATAGAGGCTAATTGGTAATGTAGTGCTCCCGAGGAAGTGGGTTCTCCCCCGGCCGTGATGGGTTCTTGTATGATGGAAGCGAAAAGCAAAAATGCCCGTATGTAGAGATTGCGGCCCACGTTGAAGATCCCCGGGTGGTCAAAATAAATCCGGAGTGTTCCAGTATTTAGGCGCACTTCATAGCCTAAAAACAGCTTCGGCGCAATAAATCCCAGAGTCACCATAAATGTAATTCCGTAGTGCGAATCAGAAATATGACCCACTCGGACCCACAGTCTCAGAAAAAAAAAAACACTTTCTATGCGAATGAGCTCGAACGTTAGAGGACTATTCTTTACTTACAGTGAACTAAAGCACGCTACCTTACCGTTCTTCCTTTACTGCCACGTTGGGTGCCTAAAGCGCGCTTAGAATAAATTAAGCGCCACTACAACGCGAACTGCCTGTGGCACGTGCTCTTGCGTCTTGCCTAACAGCTGACGTCTGAGCAAAGAATAAGAACCGCTGTTTTCCTTCAGTCTCTGCTCGAACATTCTCTGGAGGTGACGTCGCCATTGTTACTGCGCAACTAAACCCGTTCTGAACCTCGACGTTGCATATAACAACTTTTGCAATTTTGCAGAACACAGCTTCTCGTTGAGACTCCAACTGGGCGGGTCGAGCGCCTTTGGAATACTTTAGCTCCCAACCGTCGCTCCACACACGTGCCAAAAATGCAAAGTGATAAAATTAGCGTGCCTAAAACAGAATATAGTAAGTTGAACAAAACGTGCCAAGTTTTAAATGTACGAGAGGAAAAGCGTATTTTAAGTTGTTCGAGGCAGCACCTTACGAGGCTGCTCAAGGGACCCACACTTATGTGCACTTCTAACTCGGGACTCCCAAGGTATTATTGGCTGGTGCCGCGCTTGTACCAGGAAGTGCGTTACAAGTAACCATAGCCTTGCGCATTAATTCAAGGGGTGTCACTTCATGAAACCATCTCGATTGACCATATCCGCCTAACACAGGTGCGCGACGAGTTCCATTTGTTCCCTTTACGCGTTTCAGAGCGGCAGCGCCACTGTGCCAGGTCATTGGATAGCATCGGCGATTTCAGCGAAAGGAAACACGAGGTACTACAGGTCAGTGAACCTTCAGTTGGTTGCCAACTAAATTGCGCTGACATAGCGGCGGTGGCCCGCCTCCTGCTCCGGTTTACGTGAACTTGTACGCTTAATAAGGACATGTGTCAAACCAGCAGGAAAAAGCGGCGAGCTGGTGCTTTGATGAGGTCTAAGCAACATTACAATTATGAGTTTCTGATTGACACTGGAGGTAGCTCGGAGGAAATTTTGAGGTACCGGAGGTAGCATGGACGGTGTCGTAGATGAACTGGCGGGTAGCCAGTGATGAGTCGTAGTATCCGTTTTGGAGAAACGTATAGGAAAACAAAAGCGTCAACGGTTGTCATGGTGTCTTGACATCGCCGATTGACCAGTCACACTAAACATTTTCTACAAAAACGACGTCGTACAGTCAGATTATATTGTTGAAAGGCATAACATGAAGTTCAAGGGTAAACTTAACCAGGAATGCAAATGTAGTGGCCACATTATCGGCGACATTAGGAGCAGTGTAATGGCAATAGTTACCGCTTATTTCTGTTTAAAGGTAAAAGCAAATGAGGGAGCCATAGTTTCTGTATTGCATTGCAGGCAGACCGGTCGCTGTTCGGTAGTTGGAAGATTGATATATTGAACTGAACAAACATTGTGTAAAGGGTTCAAATTTGTTATTTATACTACATGCAGTTCATGCCCCGCGCCCATGAGCAAAATAGCAAAATACACCTTTAGTGCTCTATAACATTCTTTGTCAGGGAATTTACTTTTCGTAGCAATAGAAACCAGGTTTCTTTTATTTGTTTATTGATGCAAGGCACTGCCGGCAATTTCATTAAGCAGAACTCGGCTGTCGTTGGGAAAACGACTGAGGTACTACTTTGACTTCGGCATTCGCTGTTATCTCGACTTCCTCTTGCAAAATTGCATGCCTGTGAGGATTAAAGTGAACTAATTCCTGCGATTATCTCCAGCAAACGAAATATTGTGGCATATTTTGTTCGTTAAAATTATTTGTTGAGAAAATATGTAACCGAAATAACTCGCCCTTCAGTGCCTTGAGAACTAAATATTTATTTTGAGTAGTTTTCCAGTTATTTTGAAAAGAATTGCTGATGTTCACCTAGAACCGCTTTCCTAGACTTAGGAAAGAGTATTCATTTTAAATAATAATGCATGCATTGTTGGTTGTGTATGCACCATACATGACCTTGTAATGTTTATTCACTTTCAAAGTTGGCATAGGCTGAACCATTAGGCTTTTTTATATTATTATCACAGAACATTATTTTTCTCGGACCTTGCACAGCTTCACAGTATTTCAATAAACCATCTGAAAATTGATATTCTGTCTTGAATGACTACTAGCCGCGTTAAGAAACCCCAATCAGTTTCTTCACTCGACATAAAACGTACTGAACTAAAGCCAGACATAAATTTTTGTATTCAAATTTAAAAGAAATACAAGTGCGCTAGTCTGAATCACTTGGTGCCAAAATAAATTCCCCGAAACTAAGTTGCACAAGTCGTGATGTTTCTATGCAAATTTTGAATTAACCTTGTTGAATAAAATCAATATCCTAATTTGTTGTCCTTAAAAAAGAATTTCTAACATCTATAGAAATATCTATCAAAAAGTACCATCATGTGTGCCTATTCCGTTTAAGTGTCGGCCACTCGTATATTCTGGTGTTGAATTCTTTCAGAGCCAGATCCAAATGTCCACTCTGTGCAAGAAAGTACTTTGAAGTTTTTTTTTTAATTGACGTGACCAATGCTTTCCCTTGAGTTATTGACAGCAGTTTGGGCCAGTATTTTGTGTTTGTATGTCATGTCACCGGTCGACCGTTTAAATAACCGCCATTATTTTTTCCAGCTTGCTCCCCTTATTAGAACCACCTGGCGTTCGTCTCGCCCCGGCCACCCGACTTCCAACTCCGGTTACGCCACTATGTTTTAACCCGGGTCGAGGATACGTGTCAGCTCGTTTTCCAGATATAAAATATTCGTACAACCATGTACTGAGTAGCATCGTTGTCTTTGATCTTAAACCTAAATTATGCTAGCTGAGGCAGTAGAGTAAAGCAGACGGTATGTGCATCGCCTAAATTATCGTAAAGGCCTGTTGTTATTTGCAGCGGTTGTGGCGTAATCCTCTTACTCCTAATTGCCTGCGGTGCCGTTGCTGGCATTGTTTTCGTCGGTCGCAGGGGTTCAGACGCCGCACCGACTGTATATGGCTTGATTTAGAATTGGGAAACAGAGTCAACTAGACTTACACGGAGAAGATGGCAGTTGTCTAAGCCTCTACGTGACTCGAAGTGGCGCCGTAAAGAAGGCAACACCGAAAAAAGCTGAAGCTGGTTGCCTCACAGGGCAAGATAAGCTTGAAAGCGCTTACTGTTATCTCACAAGAGATATTGCTAGAACAAAAGGGCATTTATCATGCGAAATATTGGTTATATTTCTCTTGTAAAAGAGAAATATGTGACGCCTAATCCTTATTTGATTTCAGGGGTGACCATTCCTAAACGCATTTTACAATTCCCTATGCAATCATGCACGCACCCGTAAGTTTACATTGGCGTCTAGGGAAACCCTAGGCAAAGTGGCCAAACGTGAGTAAGGAGTACACTGTGCAAGAAAATTTTCCACAAACAGCGCTGGGCTGCCGAAGCCATACATATAAAATAGTCGTTAGAAAAAGGTATCTGTAGTGGTCACAACAATGCAGTTCCCGAACAATTCTCTTTGTTATTGGGACCTGAGGTATACAAAAATACCTAATGAACGTTACTTGGCCTCTGGAAATGCCTTAAGTTTCACAATGTCCTAAAGAATAACTTTGCAAGCAACAGCGCTATTGGCGAGGCGAAGAGCGGAATGGCTTTAAGGGCGATATTTTGCCCGTGAAAAAACGCATTGGGTACACAACTTTCCACCCCTCATTAGGGTATTAGAAGAAATCGGTGATTACCAATTTAAAAACTCTGATATTGTTAATGACATGAAAGATAAGTGTTGGCATTGAGGCATGACGTAAAATGATTTTATGGTGGAGGACGTGTTTAGTAGAAAGAAAAGCAATTACTCCTCTGTAGGTTCGTTGAGTATTTACAACACAAAGTTGTCATCAATCTTCAACTATCAGTGCATAGTTGAAACAATTAAAAAAAGTGATGCAGTGAGCTTCCCAGCTCTCAATAATATGTTTTAAAAAGGATCGTACAAAAGCTGAAGGCACAAATCCGCGATCACTGGTCTTATTTGTCCTAGGTGATTGTGTTCACACAGTACGAAGTGTCTGTCCACAGACAACGCTTTTTTCTTGTTTTCACAGGTGATTACCATGAAGACGAGGTGGATCCTCTTTTTCTTTCTTATTGTTCCCGTGTGGAAACTGTCTCAGCAGCTGAAGTACATCACGGAAGTTAGTGCATGGCTGGGTTCTATCGTCCTTGTGATGTGGGCCAGTTATTTACTTTCCCAGTTCCTCTGGTCCAGGCTATTCATGCGGCTTGTGGGCGGCGAAGGCAAAGCGGTGCTTGTGACGGGCAAGTGGAGCCGTTTCTTTGTTCTGGCTATGCAATAGATATTTCACATTAAGCTTGGTTTGTATGCAACTGCTAGAAACGTAACCACAACAACTCTTCAGCGTGGGCCTGCCAAATATATTACTAGCAATCAGAATATGTTTCCTGGAGGAACTTTTTCTGTCAACACTACGTGTGTGTGCCTTCTTGTGGGTGGGTTTGCGTCGATGCCAATAGGGAAGTATTGTTGCAAAATGCAATGAGCTAATTTTCTGACAGGGAAAAAAAATCTTGTGCTTTCACAACACGACACAATTTTTTTTATTGAATGAATTGAATTTTTAATGCAAAACGCAGAAACGGAGAACGAAAGCAAGACGTCCAGTTTTTTTAGGTATATCTTGTATTTTAATGTGCCTCGCCGGCTATTCTAACCAATCTTTTGGGTACTGTCGAGGCCCGTCATCTTTAAGAATACTTTTTTGACTTATGTGGCAGCCTGAAATTGGGCATGCTTGAATTTCACTACCTATTCCTAAAATATTCTCCGAACAACTGAACGCTCCGTCGGGAACCAATAGGTTCGGTATAGCAGCCCAAGAAATCCTCCAAGCTGTTTTTGACGAACGAAGTGGCAGACAAGTAACTTCCTCTTCTGTTAGGTCACCAGCTGGAGCATTCATATTGGAGGCATACGGAGCAACTTTGAGGGCTGCGATACAGCTGATTGGAACTGAAGTCCAGCTTAGACATTGTTTTTCAGTTAATACACTTATTTTGTAATAACAAAGTTAATATTTAGAACTTCGATTACGCCGCAGAAAAAAATTAAAGCCCTCCCACATCTGAAGACATGGACGACCGCAAAGCTGTGTTGGTGAATAGCCATATTGGGACGTGTATGCAATGTCATTTCATGTAACCTGCCTTTTGTGTATGTAACCAGTACATTCAAATCGTCTAAGTGGCTAATTATAATATAATTTGTTTCCGGCTGGGGTTAGTAAAAGTAGAGTTACAGCCCTTTCTTTCACCATGCTACTTCCGTGTGCGTCCATGTACTGGAAGCAGACGATAATTTTGCAAGATTTATAATTCTACTGTTAGCTCTCACGAGAAGTATATGAAACTCGGCGTCTTAGAAGTCTAAGGTCATGTACATACTCCCTCCGTAAAAGGCCATGTGTAACGCTTAATGTGACACGTAAATGAAAATGGGTGGGATGATATAGTCTTCATAGCGGTGAATTCTGTGTAAGATTGCCACAATACTTGTTTTGCTTGAGACATAAAGAACATTTTACAGCAGCTTTGGAGACGAGAACTTTCATTCTATGCGGCTGTACCGACGGACGCATGTGTGGTCGGAACCTGTAGCTGTATACGGCTTCGCTCTGAAAACATTTCCTAAAAATCTCTGGGGTCATAGTGGTATTATCATTATCTTCTGTAATAGCAAAAGAAATTTGCGTACTTTATTGGGTAATGTGGAGGTGAACATGCATAAACTTGCTGCGAGAAATTGGAATTTTCTTACCGAGATGGTCGGTCCATAAGCCTTGTAACTTCCGGCTGGTTTCTCTGACGTTGGTTGTCGCTTCATTTTTCAGGCTGTGACTCTGGCTTTGGCAACCTGTTGTCAAAGCGTTTATCGCAGGAAGGATTCTTTGTATACGCCGGATGCCTTGATGCATCTGGTGATCGGCGCCGTTGAACTTTCCAAGTACCCGAACGTTCACATTGTACAGATGGATGTAACAAAAGATAATGACATGGAGGATGCTCTTGTGTTGGTAAAGAACAGTTTGGGATCAAAAGGTGAGCATAACTGTTTGCCGTAAGACAAAATCGCAAAATGTGAATATTTCAAATTTCCACCTTGACTTTATTATTACTTAGCGGAGTAGCCAGGGAAAACGTCCACAAACCATAGGTGGTAAAGATAGATGTTTGACAAAATTGGTGCACGATGGCCGCAGACAAAGCTGTCACTTTCAAGAATGCGGTATAAACACAAAATAAAGCAGAGGTTTTTAGCCGACAGGTACAGTTTCTCCTCAAATATCAATAACCAATGTAAACTGTAATCGTTTTTTGTGTTATAGACGCTAGCAATTGCAGATCACCGAAAATAATAAAAGCTCGAGGTCCAAAAAGCTTTTCCGATCTTTTACCAACCACAAGACAGTGCATTGACATTCGATGTAAATATTAGGGGGCTAGGCATGATGTTCTCACATCAGGGGATGTCAAAGATCACTTATTCAATCGTGGTACATCCTTGTCAATATCATCGTAAGTTTTGTTAGTAGTAGGAGCCTGCTGTCATCTGAAGTGTGAATAGGTCTCGATTATCATTCTTCCTCTGCTGCTCTCTGGCTCCCAGACCCACTGCTTTTTGTGTGTTTTTTTTTTCCTCTTACGTGTGCGCAAAGCTTCATGGCGGCCTGCTACGCAGACCCACGGGCTTTTCGCTGATAAACTGCGTGCCCTTTTCCTTCCGTATTACGTTCCTGAAATCTTTTGTGACAATCTTCCCCCTTCTTTCCAAAAGTTTAACTTGCATAGCAAAGGCCCTTAAACGAAATTATTCGCAATGGCCGACCATCTGCCCGAACGTCTCATTACCTTGGGATGAAGGGAGCGTCTCGACGCATCGACACGTCTACAAATAAGAGACTGTTGGCGCTAAAGCTGCATCCTTTGGAAACTTCTGGGGGTGTTCTTTCAGAATTCAGTTTGCTTAAAAGCTTGCTTAGAATTCGTGGACGCGGCCAGCGATGTTTTTGTGGCGGACACCACCACTGCTCATCCTTATTCTTTTTCAATGGGCCCTTTGCGCTTCAACATTTTATTATTATTAAGAGTAGCACAGGTATTCGGAGGTGAGTTTTGACTGTGCCGCTTTTGCGTTCAGAAAAAAAAAACGCAGGGGAAGTGGTTTATGCACAATTTTATGAGAAGTTCTGAGCTAATTCACTCTTTGAAAGTACATAGCCAGCGAAAATTCAGTATGGACTACATGCAGCGCTCCCAGTAGGACATTTGAAGAGAAGTGAAAGCCTATAGGGAGAGCGTTAATTTTACAGCGGAACCACTGCCCCAAGAAGGCGAACAAGACTAGACACGTCCGTACTTGGAACACCCCAAGAAAAGAAAGCTGTGAACTTAGAAACGCGTGACGCAGCTTACACAGCGTCAAGCCTTTGAGAAGCCTTTGTTATCTACTCGAAAACTTTGATCTTGAAAATAGTTCATAGTCATAAGTAATCACCTTATAACGAACACCTTAAACGACGAGTTGTATAAGCTTGAGGTATAAGCTACTTTAGTTACTTGAATATTTGTACCGAATAATGACTAATCCAGTCATATTAAAGGGCTTAAGGTGTAGCTTAAGGTGAGCATACGGATGAGCTTCCGGTGTAGTTTAATTCTCAATCAAACAAATTGGGCCCACTCTAACTATTTTATATAAAATCCACATCCAAGTCATGAGATGTGTCGACTTGAAGTTCATATAACGTTCTCATTGGCGTGGGACTTTGTTGTTGAAGGCGTGCAGTAGAATGCACACCGGGACATTGCTTTTTAAAGTGTTCGGTTTATATATTTCCTTGCGATTTGTAGAGAAGTCATTTTTCTTTCCCCGACGTTAGAAGATTCGTGGTAAACTAGACGTACTATTCTATCAAAACCACCAGTGAGTGACAGTTTGCACTCAGAGCACATGTCGTAGCTGGAGAAGCGCGAAATTCACTGCGTCGTCACTTCGTAGAGACATGCGCCAACTGCAAAGACAATACACGGGAAAATGGTGGATGTTGAGTCCCCAACTCAAGCCTGTCTTTATCCCGTGACTACTAAAACCGATAACTAAGGCCACATTGGCGGGCGGACCATAAGTACCGGCTGCACGGAAGAGCGATGGTCGGTTATTCGGCTTTGTGAGTGAAGTGTTGATGGAGTGCCAGTAAGGCTACGAGACCATTGATTTTATTTCCGGAGAAGCCCAAAAATTTAAAGAAAAATATTGAAATTGCAGCGTGTGAAAACTTCAAAGAGTTTTATACGGATTCCTGTTCTTTTTGCTTTTCCTTAGCCTGGTTGCATCCTACTGATCAAATTTCCTCATCATTCTATCTTTGGATGTCCATTAGGCCGAAACTATTCAATCTATCTTCACTTAAAATTGATATATTCATTTTTCCCAGGTCATGTCAATTGTATAAAAAATAATATTATTCCGTTTTTTATGAGTAACAGATTTTAGGCGTCCCGCTTGATGTCAAATATTGAATCGACCTTTCATTACAATTTCTGTCATTGTCTCGTGTACTATAGAGTTAGAAAAGAATATACTGTCAGTAATTACTTCTTTTGTCAATAATAATGCGATTTTTGAGTCACCATTGTTGGCGTCTGCGAACGGCGTGCAGTCGCCAGAGTTTTTTGGCATTGTTCGGTGAGATACTTTGCTGCGCTGCTTCCTTCTGTAAGGTTAGTTCAAATCGCGGATATGATCGTAGCCCTCAGTATCATCATCCCCATCAGCGGCAGTCTAGTCAAGTTCGCGGAAAGACCAAGGCCTCTAACTACTCCATAGGGACGTTTATTCCTCCTCCCTGGCTGACTGTCCTCCGACTACCTCTGTCTTGCCTTGCCCAAGGTTCCTGGTTAACCTCTGAATTTTTTTATTTCATAACTCCATCAAACTGACGGCCTTCTCCTATTCTACTCTAGTGTCTCAGGGGCTACTCAGCCCCCTGATTCACCACAGGATTGTCATTTGGTGTCAGTAAATTGCCCTTAGGAAGCGAATGTATTTTTCGTAACTATTACACCTTTCACTCGATTTTCCTCCCTGCCTGATTCACCAGGCACGTTTCAGGTCCGCAAGCGTTGCTCCTGTTATGCATTGTTCGATGGGCCATTGAGGGTAGATGAGTTTTTTTTTCAGCTGTTGAGTACAGTGCACGTTTTGACCCCTTAATACGTCTCTACAAGTGCGCATTGGCCGTATACCATACTTTTAAGTGACGGTGGGGACCCATCTTTCATTACTTGGGAGTGCCGGCGGACTGCACCCCACCTTGTAACTATTGTCACCCAGATTTGTTTTTTGTGGTTGGAAGAGTGGACTATGCTGAGTTTAAGAGGGGCTTCTATACAGTTTATTACAAATTTCTTTAAATTTATTGATATTTGTCTTTAAGCCAACAACCACGCACTGCGAGTGTAGGTACTCAAGCATTTTTTAGGCGTTCTACGGACCTACTCAACAATACTCTGCCATCTGCCGACACGAAAAAACAAAAGCATTCCCGTTTATCGCTAATCCTGCGTTCTTCCATTTAAGAATTCTAAATATCCATGTGAGATGTTCTGCGAACAATACTTTGCGAGATTGGAATTAGATTATTTTAAAAAAGAATCTCAATGCACCGGTCCTGTTTGCTGAGAAAGGATTTACCCTGCCGTTTTTTTTCCCTCGCGCAGTGTTGTGGGCGGTCGTTGCCAACGCCGGCATCTCCATCTCGGGCCTAATAGAATGGCAAAGCATGCAGTCCATTCGAAAGGTGTTCGAGGTGAATGTATTCGGTGTTGTCAGAGTGTGCAAGAAGTTTCTGCCCCTACTGCGGAAGTCCAGAGGCCGCGTCATCCTTGTCTCCAGTGTTTTTGGCAAGTACTCAAAAAAGCCTTAACGTGGTGCAGAATCTTTCGTTTCGATATATTATCGTCCCGATATTACTGAAGGGAACCGAGTATCACAAAGTGCCGATCTGTCGTAGAATCACGCGAATGGGAACGTAATTTAAGCAAGCAATAGAATATCAGCTTAATTAAAAAGTAACATGGTTGATCTGAAATTGCTCTATGATGATGGTTGATTGTAATCTTGTATAATGGGCACAAAACCTATGAAGTAGACAGCAGCAATAATATAGACAATAATTGATGCAAAGACATTATAGGAATTGAAAGACGCTGCTAGGATGCAATAAAACGAAACATTCAGCAATTTTGGCACGTTACACAACTGCAATATTGGCAATGAAAGTGAGCAGCATATATTCGCAACTGGTTAGGGATGTAAGACATCATGCTTAATTAAGGAACCGTTGATCATAAGTGGCATCCATGCAAAGTATGCCTCGTGCTTACCGTGATTTGTACCCGGAAACATGCGAAAAACTAATCGGAAAAGAAAATATGGTGAGGTTTTTAACTTCAACTTCATCGGTTATATGCTACTCCAGTACTTCCTTCATAAGGTACTCCCTTCATAAATTGACTTGAATAAATTGATAAGTAGGCCATGTTTCTGCATAGATTAAATAGGAGTATGTTTAAACTGGGAGAAACTCAAACGCAAAGCTGCAGTATGTTATCATTCTTATCGCTTGGGAGTGTTGAAACACTGAGGTCATCCAATGACTGCTGCCGTTGTTGGCGTGATGTAATACCCAATACGTTGCGTGACTGCGAAAAAAAGCACTTCAGGGAAATATAACCCCTCTTTAGATAAAATAGGGCAAACTCATTATTGGTATTCAAATTCAAGAAAACCCATTCTTTTATTTGGGAAATACGGTTAGAAAGCATCACAATTTGAACAAATTGTACACCAAAAAATTTCCTGTGTCTACGATTGCGTGAAGATTGCTCGTAGGGTGTATTCATAGGATCTTGAGGCCGAGGCCTCTTATCAGCTTTAAATATCACCAATATTGCTTTTGTCACGTTAGTGTTGTGGCAGATATGGTGATACCCAAGCACAACGTGACCAACGTCGTTAAGTTTCATTGCCGAAGAAACATTTCGGTATATTATAGCACTATTTTATTGTCATCAATTAAAATAAATTTCTGTGGGGTTGTAGTTTGCTAAACAAAGCAATATTATCATTTTTAATATTATTAGTTTAAAAATATATTTTAGTGGAGCACGTTTGTTTACACGAATAAATTTCAAAGTGCTCTGATTTATTGGACTCCTCTGCGGCAGTTAAATATATGCCAGTCCATTCTGGACAGCAACTCCGGTGCCATTGGGCTTGTTCCGCAAACGGTGTCTATTATTCTAACCAAAGCAGTTTTATTCCTTCATAAAGTGCACCCTGTGGTTCTTATTTTAGCTTGTTCCTCCGTGGCACTTTATTTCGATAAATGATGAAAGAAAATCAATTACAGCTGTGTATTTGTGCAGTAGTGTTTCTTAATATCCACAAATAAGGTGCAAAAGTACAGGGGAAACAAGCAATTCCACGTTTTTTTTCTCCTAGACAGCATTTATTGAACTATTGAGCTGCGTATCCAGCCTGTACATAATTTGTGGTCAGAAAAAAATTCTACTACTACCTGACGTAATATTTTGTTAGTCACTTTTCCTTCATACTATTTTTCGCTTGCCCTTTTAACGCGGTGTTAAGATCAGATTGCATATAAAATAAGTCTTTAGCTGAAGGTGGGCAGGGCGCCACTTTGTTTATTGAGCAATCTTGCCTTTAGGCCTATGCGTGTAATCAGAAAAGACTGCGGGACATAACATTTACTATCTCCGCTTCCAGTGAACATAATAAACAATGCCAGATTCGTATCTCAGTGGAGCGAACCAGCTGGAGTGAAGCGGAAAAAAGAATTCTTTTATGCTATACAATATTCCAGCTGCGTCACACGGACGCTAAACAAAGTATGCATCATTGCGGTTGCAGTCATCACTGCCACGGCCTTAAGGTTCTGGATTGCAGCCGGTTCTTTTTTCGTTCAGCCGTGAAATATTTGGAGGCGCTCCACACGTTTTCTCCACCAATCAACGCTAACGTTTTACGCACCGCGACTCAAAATCGAGCCGAACGTCAAACGCAGCAACGATTAACCCTTCATATCTATGGTTTGTCTCAATTCATTGTTTTGTTGTTGGAATGCTATCTGGGCCATCCAACTTGAAAAACCCTCCCGGAAAGGCTTGCGATAATACGATAAACACTGCCCTGCCTCTCTGTACGAAATAATACGAGCTCACATTTCTCATTACTTTTCTTCATCAAAGGTCGGTCAACTCTTCCCAATACCGTGCCCTACTCAATGACGAAGCATGCGGTTATCTCACTGGCCGACGGACTCCGTAGAGAGTGCTTTGACAAGGGTGTGGACGTCGCCACTATTGAGCCAACCATGTACAAGTAAGCTGATTATATCCACTGTAATATCAGAATTGAATGGCCTTGCGCTGCGACAGTAATTACTAATACGAAGCCAAGCTAGAGTGCGCTGTCTACAAGTACGGACAAAATAGCGCATTGGAGTTTACATATAAGAGTATAGGACTAATATTATCTTGGCAATTAAAGAATACACTTGGAGTGTAAACCTCCACAATACACCACATCTGTCTCGTTTAGTGTAATTAAATTTTTATGGCATCTGCAATCTTATTTGAGAGGATTAAGAGCGCAGCCAAAGGCGGCGGACAGAAATGGCGTGCACAGCAGACAGCGCTAACTTTGCCTTAGTGCCCTTTCCATGTGCGGCCCCCCTGCACTTCACCTCCGGTTGCACTATTCATGACTTTAAATATGCTCTAACATATATCCAAACATCGAACAGTATTCGACTATATCTACGAAACAGGCGCCTAGACCAGCCGTGTGACCAGAATAAGAAATGTTCCAGTTTGTGCAAGTTATGCGAAACTGAAGAATATTTAATTGGCAGACAACCAATTTTTGTAATGTGTATATTCTCTATCCCAGATGAAAGGGCATCACTTAAAGCACCGTATTCCGAAAGGGGTTTGCTGATAACGCCCTATAACTTCCTCAATTAGAATTTTTAGATCTTCGAGACGCACGTGTCCTGCCAAAACTAATGCTGGCAAACATGATCTAGAGCAGCCCGGCAACATCGTTTTCGTATGTATGCAAGATAAAAAGCGGTATTGGAAAACGTTTCTCTAGCCAAAAAAATAATGAATAGCAGGCCTTCCTATTCTTTCATCCATTTTTATAATCACGCATTGCAAAATTCTTTTTTCGCGAAAAACCAGCCGCCACGCCGACCGCCAATGCAGGTTTCAGAAACGGAAACTGAACTGTTCGTTTCACGCGATTAAGTTTTCGCGGTGCTCTTCGAAAAGAAAAACAGGAGATAACAACCTAAACTTATGCAAGTACTCGCGTTAAAGGTTTTCAAATAAAAGAATAAACGTTCAAGTAGCAGCAAGGTGTGCACCGCCACGTGACTGGGATACGTACTGTGGTGTCTCTCTTCGACACTACATGACGCCACCTTCTGACTTGAGAAAGATTATGTGAAATCAACATTGTTTCCGTCAATATCTTTAAAAATTCCTTGTAATAACCCCAGTATATAAAATGCTGGCTTTCATAATAGCTACAGGGCATGGACTCCATAAAAATCGGTTATACGTCCATTTAAGGGCAACTGCACTGATATTTCCCATCGGCCAGATTTACTGTGAACATACAGTACGTACCGCCACACAAGATGGGACATTACTGGGAGTCCCGTGAAATGTGTCGTTAATAAGTTATAAGCGTTCAAAATAGCTCCGTCACCAGGGGCGCTGCACCTGCCGGTGGAACGGAAAATAGCTATCAAGCGGAAGTGACAATGCTCCCGGCCAGGTGCTCTTTCCTTCAGACCGCCAGGAGAAGCGTCCTAGCTCCGAAGGGCGCTTTTCTCCCAGGCCTGCTTCGAGGGGGAAGCAATGTGCGCAGGATTCCTTCGAAAGGACGACCGCTTGCGGCCGCTCTGATCGCCGGCTGGGCCGGCTGCAAGTCCACTTCATCTTGGCCGTAATGGCCGCGCTCTTGTTTGTTTCTGTTTCAAAATCTCCGATTTTTGATGGCCTTTCGCGCGGTAGATACGCATATTTTAGCTGTAATATTTTGTATCCTGAATTCTTTTTAGGTGGACTAAACGAAAATAAGGTTTTCAAGAGGTCGAAATTTGGAGTGCAGTTGGCTGTCAAGGTCGCGGAAGCTCCTTTCCGTAGGAGTTGAGGGGGTGGCGAGAAACTGCAGCATCCTATAAACTTTATGCTACTATCAACTATCTTGTCCAGAGAGAGTTGGCACATACCAGCCTTAGAAGTGCCAGCCTTAGAAGGCAGATGCCAGTGTTTGCGGAGACCAGACTTCTAACGCCTTCATTTTTTTATCTTTCTTTACTAGGACCAACATTGTTGCAGAAATACTCTCCTTGGAGGCGTTTCGACGCGATCTTGGCCTCCTTCCTCGCGAAATACAGGAGGAGTACAGCGAGCGTGAGTTAATCAACTGGATGAAATCAACTGTGCTCTTGAAGAAGTTGATGTGCCGTAAGGATCTGAAAGAGGCTGTCGACCAAATGGTTCTCGCCATCAGGGAGTCTGAACCGAAGCCGTACTACTGCGCTTGGGGGCTTCTAGACCCAATTGTGTACTTTGTGGCAAGAAACATACCTTCAGAGTTCATGGACGCCATGATCTTAATATCGCGCAAACTCAGTGAGTTCTACAAGTACGACTCGAAGCTAGCAAGATCTTCTAATAAAAAGTAACGTGGAGTTCATCTAGTGCTCCGAAGTTGAATGCCCCAGAAGCCACTGCTCGACTTCTTTCAAAGCAGACATCGTTTTGCTGGAGCCATGCAACGATAGAATCTGTACTTCGGCTTCAACAACCCATGTGTGCCGGCCCTGAATAAAAACTTATTTTCTATTTGAACCCTGCTACGTTTGTGTACCAGATTAATTACACTGGTGTTCAACGCGCCGACACTACACAGGTTATATGGCGCGCCGTAGTGCAGGGCTCCGGAATAATTTTGACCACCTGGGCATCTTTAACCTGCGTTTAAAACTTTAACAAATGGAAGTTTTCGCTTTTCGCCTCCACCAGAAAAGCGTCCACCATGGCTGAGGACCGAACCCTTGCCCGTGTGCTG
>CM023455.1:74284485-74376358 GCA_013339765.2 Haemaphysalis longicornis | reverse complement strand
CAATCAAACAAATTGGGCCCACTATAACTATTTTATATAAAATCCACATCCAAGTCATGAGATGTGTCGACTTGAAGTTCATATAACGTTCTCATTGGCGTGGGACTTTGTTGTTGAAGGCATGCAGTAGAATGCACACCGAGACATTGCTTTTTAAAGGGTTCGGTTTATATAATTCCTTGCGATTTGTAGAGACGTCATTTTTCTTTCCCCGACGTAACAAGATGCGTGGTAAACTAGACGTACTATTCCATCAAAAGCACCAGTCAGTGACAGTACGCACTCAGAGCACATATGTAGCTAGAGAAGCACGAAATTAACTGCGTCGTCACTTCGTAGAGACGTGCGCGAACTGCGAAGACAATCCATGGGAAAATGGTGGATGTTGAGTCCCCAACCCAAGTATGTGTCTATCCCGTGACTACTAAGACCGATAACTAAGGCCACATTGCCGGGCGGACCATACGTAGCGGCTGCAGGGAAGAGCGATGATCGGTTATTCGGCTTGGTGAGTGAAGTGTTGATGAAGTGCCAGTAGGGCTATGAGACCGTTGATTTTATTTCCGAAGAAGCCCAAAAATTGAAAGAAAAATATTGGAATTGCAGCGTGTGAACCTTCAAGAGTTTTTATACGGATTCCTGTTCTTTTTGCTTTTCCTTAGCATGGTTGCATCCTACTTATCAAATTTCCTCATCATTCTAGCTCTGGATGTCCATTAGGCCGAAACTATTCAATCTATCTTCACTTGAAATTGATATATTCATTTTTCCCAGGTCATGTCAATTGTATAAAAAATAATATTTTTCCATTTTTTTATGAGTAACAGATTTTAGGCGTCCCGCTTGATGTCAAATATTGAATCGACCTTTCATTACAATTTCTGTCATTGTCTCGTGTACTATAGAGTTAGAAAAGAATATACTGTCAGTAATTATTTCTTTTGTCAATAATAATGCGATTTTTGAGTCACCATTGCTGGCGTCTGCGGACGGCGTGCAGTCGCCAGAGTTTTTTTGGCATTGTTCGATGAGATACTTTGCTGCGCTGCTTCCTTCTGTAAGCTTAGTGCAAATCGCGGATATGATCGTAGCCCTCAGAATCATCGTCCCCATCAGCGGCAGTCTAGTCAAGTTCGCGGAAAGACCAAGGCCTCTAACTACTCCATAGGGACGTTTATATCCTCCTCCCTGGCTGACTGTCCTCCGACTACCTCTGTCTTGCCTTGCCCAAGGTTCCTGGTTAACCTCTGAATTTTTTTATTTCATAACTCCATCAAACTGACGGCCTTCTCCTATTCTACTCTAGTGTCTCAGGGGCTACTCAGCCCCCTGATTCGCCACAGGATGCCATTTGGTATCAGTATTGCCCTTAAGAAGCGAATGTATTTTAAGTGCGAATGCACTTTACGACCCTGATTCCGTGCCGTCCGTCCACATAGCAACAGCTGCGGGTGCCGCGCGCTCCGCGTCTTCCTTGGCAGGGGAGATGGCGCGCGCTGCCTGGCCCTGACTACTCCGTGGGGGATTGGCCCTCCTCGTCTTCCTTGGCAAACGGGGGGAGTGGCGCGCGCTGCCTGCCACAGGCATACCCACGCGGGGATTGGCCATTCGGGCGTGAGAAGGGTATCACCCGCTTAAAGGATACCCTTACCGAACCGCGCAAATTCACAACTCCTGCATTCGCAACATTCTTCCCCTCGAGAAATGCGGGGAATTTTTCGTAACTATTACACCTTTCACTCGATTTTCCTCCCTGCCTGATTCACCAGGCACGTTTAAGGTCCGCAAGCGTTGCTCCTGCTATGCATTGTTCGATGGGCCATTGAGGGTAGATGAGTTTTTTTCAGTTGTTGAGTACAGCGCACGTTTTCACCCCTTAATACGTCTCTACAAGTGCGCATTGGCCGTATACCATACTTTTAAGTGACGGTGGGGACCCATCTTTCATTACTTGGGAGTGCCGGCGGACTGCACCCCACCTTATAACTATTGTCACCCAGATTTGTTTTTTTGTGGTTGGAAGAGTGGACTATGCTGAGGGTATGAATGGGCCAAGGACCTCGCAGGCAGGCAGAGAGACGAACACTGTTTAACACATCGAAGACTATATTTAAGGGATGGAGGACAAGCACAGGACGTGAGCATAGTAGAGGTCGGGACGTAACAGAGAGGATGGGTTTCGGTCACACGTACACACAGTCTACAGGTCAAAGATACACAAATAACCTCGGAGTTCACAAGGTCCGAGAGCAATGCCTAATAGGCCAGTCAGCTCACTCTCAGGTGTCACGACGCGTTTCTAGGCGCTCCAACAGCAGGAACGGCAGCGCCCACAGCCGGAATGGCGCGTCAGCAGTCGGCGCACCAGCACCTCAATGACGGCGCCCAGACGAGCTCTCGAGCCTTGGCGGAGGGTAGCGCGGTCCCGTCTAGGGTGGTCCAGGCGTCTCACGGGGTAGTTCCCACGGACGCGCCCCCTGTTCCGCCGCTTCGCTTCCAGCCGTTGCCGTTCCAGCCTCCGCGATCACTTGTTGTTGTTGTTGTTGTTGTTCCTTCACAAAATGGCGCATACCCAATCAGGGATCGGCGGAACATCAGTTGCTAATTCGAATGAGATTGCTGCCTAGTGGATGATTCAGGAAAGTTAGAAAATTTTTGGAAGCGTTTCTTCTTGTTTTTGAGGAATCGAGATTGGAAATTATCAAAATTGAAACAAAATAAATAGAGAAAGAAAGAAAAAAGAAGAAGAAGAAGAATAGAAGAAGTAGGAGGAGGAGGAGGAGGTAGGAGAGGAGGAGGAGGAGGAGGAGAATAATAATTATTAAAAAAAAGTAACGGCAATGGAAACTTTTGGAGGGCTCTGGTGAGGTTCCAGAATAAGATACAATTAGGTTGTGAATCTTTTGGAATTTTCTATGAAGCGCAGAAGAGCAGAGCAAACATCCCGGCGGCCATATCGAGTTTCTGAAGCCCCAAATGATAGAAGAACCGGCATGATAATGCCAACCCACTTACTCGCGGTTCCTCTTCTTTTTCATCGTCCCTGTCGTTCTGGCTGGCTTACTCGCATGGCCAATCACTCTCGTGGCCATTCGTCACACTGAGTTTAAGAGGGGCTTCTATACAGTTTATTGCAAATTTCTTTAAATTTATTGATATTTGTCTTTAAGCCAACAACCACGCACTGCGAGTGTAGGTACTGAAGCATTTTTTAGGCGTTCTACGGACCTACTCAACAATACTCTGCCATCTGCCGACACGAAAAAACAAAAGCATTCCCGTTTATCGCTAATCCTGCGTTCTTCCATTTAAGAATTCTAAATATCCATGTGAGATGTTCTGCGAACAATACTTCGCGAGATTGGAATTACCGTAATTACCCGATTCTAACGCGCCCCGATTCTAACGCGCACCCAATTTTCCTGTCCAAAAACCGAAAAACTTGCACTTGCGATTGTAACGCGCACGGAACTTTGTGAGCAAGAAAAACAAATGCGAGAGAATTGCGATTTATTTCTCGAAGTAATCTCACTCAGCTCACTCCTCGTCGCTCTCCGCTGACCACAACATCTCGTCCTTGGTGCCGTCAAGCGCGTTCGCGATGCCACACTTCTATAACGAACGTTCAACTGTGGTCGATGGGATCGTGGCCCACGCCTCGCACGCCCATCCTGCGAACTTCTCCAGAGGCGCACGCTTCAGCCGACCACTCGTTTTGAACGCGCGAGAACCGCTGCTGCCATTGCGGTTATCAAGTGCGCAAGTGGAACGATTTGACGATTTGTGTGAACGCCGATAGAAAAGCCTGGGCGCCTATGCTTCCTGCGTCCGAAAAATCGTTGCTAAAAGCTTTGGCGCCATCTTGAGATGGCGATGGCGATGGGCGGGACGAAATTTCCGTCTGTTTCGGCAGTTTCGGTTTCGTATCCGATTCTAACGCGCATGCGATTTTTCGACCTATTTTTCCGGAAAAAAGGTGCGCGTTAGAATCGGGTAATTACGGTAGATTGTTTAAAAAAGAATCTCAATGCACCGGTCCTGTTTGCTGAGAAAGGATTTACCCTGCCGTTTTTTTTTTTTCTCGCGCAGTGTTGTGGGCGGTCGTTGCCAACGCCGGTATCACCATCTCGGGCCTAATAGAATGGAAAAGCATGCAGTCCATTCGAAAGGTGTTCGAGGTGAATGTATTCGGTGTTGTCAGAGTGTGCAAGAAGTTTCTGCCCCTACTGCGGAAGTCCAGAGGCCGCGTCATCCTTGTCTCCAGTGTTTTCGGCAAGTACTCAAAAAAGCCTTAACGTGGTGCAGAATCTTTCGTTTCGATATATTATCGTCCCGATATTACTGAAGGGAACCGAGTATCACAAAGTGCCGATCTGTCGTAAAATCACGCAAATGGGAACGTAATTTAAGCAAGCAATAGAATATCAGCTTAATTAAAAAGTAAGATGGTTGATCTGAAATTGCTCTATGATGATGTTTGATTGCAATCTTGTAATATGGGCACAAAACGTATGAAGTAGACAACAGGAATAATACAGACAATAATTGATGCAAAGACATTATAGGAATTGAAAGACGCTGCAAGGATGCAATAAAACGAAAGATTCAGCAATTTCGGCCCGTTACACGACTGCAATATTGGCAATGAAAGTGAGCAGCATATATTCGCACATGGTTAGTGATGTAAGACATCATGCTTAATTAAGGAACCGTTGATCATAAGTGGCATCCATGCAAAGTATGTCTCGTGCTTACCGTGATTTGTACCCGGAAACATGCGAAAAACTAATCGAAAAAGAAAATATAGTGAGGTTTTTAACTTCAACTTCATCGGTTATATGCTACTCCACTACTTCCTTCATAAAGTACTCTCTTCATAAATTGACTTGAATAAATTGAATAAGTAGTCGATGCTTCTGCACAGATAATAAATAGGAGTATGTATAAACTGGGAGAAACTCAAACGCAAAGATTCAGTATGTTATGATTCCTATTGCTTGGGAGTGCTGAAAAACTGAGGTCATCCAATGACTGCTGCCGGTGTTGGCGTGATGTAATACCCAGTACGTTGCGGAACTGCGAAAAAAAGCACTACAAAGAAATATAACTCTTCTTTAGATAAAATAGGGCAAACTCATTATTGGTATTCAAATTCAAGAAACAACCATTGTTTTATTTGGGAAGTATGGTTAGAAAGCTTCACAATTTGAACAAATTGTACACCAAAAAATTTGCTGTGTCTACGATTGCGTGAAGATTGTTCGTGGGATGTATTCAAACGATCTTGCGGCCGTGGCCGGCCTCTGGTCAGCTTTAAATATCACCAATCTTGCTTTTGTCACGTTAGTGTTGTGGCAGATATGGTGATACCTAAGCACAACGCCACCAACGTCGTTAAGTTTCATTGCCGAAGAAAAGTTTCGGTATATTATAACACTATTTTAGTGTCATCAATTAAAATAAAGTTTCTATAATGTTGTAGGTTGCTAAACAAAGGAATGTTATCATTTTTAATATTATTAGTTTGAAAATATATTTGAGTGGAGCACGTTTGTTTACACGAATAAATTTCTAAAGTACTCCGCTTATTGGACTCCTCTGCGGCAGTTAGACATATGCCAATCCATTCTGGGCAGCAACTCCGGTGCCATTGGGATTGTTCCGCAAACGGTGTCTATTATTCTAACCAAAGCAGTTTTAATCCTTGATAAAGTGCTGCCTGTGGTTCTTATTTTAACCTGTTTATCTGGGGTATTTTATTTCGATAAATGATTAAAGAAAATCAATCACAGTTGTGTATTCATGCAGTATTTCTTGATATTCACAAATACGGTGCAAAATTACAGGGGAAACAACCAATTCTACGTTTTTTGTCCCAGACAGCATTTATTGACCTCTTGAGCTGTCTGTCAAGCCTGTACGAAATGTTTGGCCAGAAAAAATTGCTACTATTGCCTGGCATAATATTTTGTTAGTCACTTTTCCTTCATACTATTTTTCGCTTGCCCTTTTAAGGCGGTGTTGAGATCAGATTGCATATAAAATAAGCCTTTAGGTGAACGATGGCAGGGCGCCACTTTGTTTATTGAACAGTCTTGCCTTAAGGCCTATGCGTGTAATCAGAAAAGACTGCGGGACATATCATTTACTATCTCCGCTCTAGTGAACATGATAAACAATGCCAGATTCGTATCTTAGTGATGCGAACCACTCGGAGTGAAGCAGAAAAACAATTCTTTTATGCTAGACAATATTCCAGCTGCGTCACACGCACGCTAAACAAAGTATGCATCATTGCGGTTGCAGTCATCCCTGCCACGGCCTTAAGGTTCTGGATTGCGGCCGGTTCTTTTTTCGTTCAGCCGTGAAACACTTGGAGGCGCTCCACACCTTTTCTCCACCAATCAACGCTAACGTTTTACGCACCGCAACTCAAAATCGAGCCGAACGTCAGACACAGCAACGATTTCATATCTATGGTTTGTCTCAATTCATTCTTTTGTTGTTGGAATGCTGTCTGGGCTATCCAACTTGAAAACCCTTCCGGAAAGGCTTGCGACAATACGATAAACACTACCCTCCCTCTCTGTACAAAATAATACGAGCTCACATTTGCCATTACCTTTCTTGCCCGAAGGTCGGTCAACTCCTCCCGGTAATGTGTCCTACTCAATGACAAAGCATGCGGTTACCTCACTGGCTGACGGACTTCGTAGAGAGTGCTTTGACAAAGGCGTGGACGTCGCCACTATTGAGCCAACCATGTACAAGTAAGCTGATTATATCCATTCTTATATCAGAATTGAATGGCCTTGCGCGGCAACAGCATTTACTAATACAAAGCCAAGCTAGAGTGCACTGTCTACAAGCACGGACAAAATAGCGCATTGGAATCTCCATATTATTAATTTACATACTAGGGCCAGCATAATCTTGGCAATGAAATAATACACATGGAGTGTAAACCTCCCCAATACACCACATCTGTCTCGTTTAGTGTAATTAAATTTTGATGGCATCTACAATCTTATTTAAGAGGATTAAAAGCCCAGCCAAAGCTAACGGCCAGAAATGGCATGCCCAGCAGACAGCGCTTTGTCATAGTGCTCTTTCCATGTGCGCCCTCCGTGCACTTCACCGCCAGTTGCACTATTCATGACTTTAAATATTCTCTACCATCTATCCAAACATCGAGCAGTATTAGACTATATCTACAATGGAGGCACCTAGACCAGCCGTGTGACCAGAATAACGCATGTTCCTGTTTGTGCAAATTATGCGAAACTGAAGAATATTTAATGGGCAGACAACCAATTTTTGTCGAGTGTATGTTCTCTATCCCAGATGAAAGGGCATCACTTAGAGCACCATAATAAGAAAGGGGTTTGCTGATAACGCTATAGAACTTTCTCAATCTGAATTTTCAGATCTACGAGACGCACGTGTCCTGCCAAAACTAATTCTGGCAAACGTGATACACCGCAGCGCGGCTACATCGTTTTTGTATGTATGCAAGATAAAAAGCGGCATTGAAAAACGTTTCTCCAGCCAAAAAAACACAATGAGTAGCAGGCTTTCTTATTCTTTCATCCAGTTTTTAAATCAAGCATCGCTAATTCTTTTTTCGCGGAAAACCAGCCGTCACGCCGACAGCCAATCCAGGTTTCAGAAACGGAAACTGAGCTGTACGTTTCACACGATTAAGGTTTCGTGGTGCTCTTCGAAAGGCAAAACAGGCGATAACAACATGAACTTATACAAGTACTGCATTAAAGGTTTTTTAAAAAAAAGAATAAACGTTTACGTAGCGGCAAGATCTGCACGGCCACGTGACGGGATGCTTACTGTGGTGTCACTCTTCGACACTACACGACACCACTTTTCAGAGTTTAAAAACGTCATGTGAAATGAAAATTGTTTCCGTCAATATCTTTATAAATTCCTCGTAGTAACCCCAGCATATAAAATGCTGGCTTTCATAATACCTACAGGGCATGCACTCCATAAAAATCGGTTATGTCCATTTAAAGGACAACTGCACTGAAATTTGCCATCGGCTAGATTTACTGTGAACATACAGTACGTACCGCCAAACAAGATTACACATTACTGGTAACCCCGTGAAATGCGTCGTTAATAAGTTATAAGCGTTCAAAATAGCCCCGTCGCAGGGGACGCTGCACCTGCCGATGAAACGGAAAATAGCTATGAAGCGGATGTGACAATGCTCCTGTCCGGGTGCTCTTTCCTTCAGACAGCCAGGAGAAGCGTTCGAGCTCCGAAGGGCGCTTTTCTCCGAGGCCTGCTTCGAAGGGAAAGCAATGCGCGCAGGTTTCCTCCGAAAGGACGGCGGCTTGCGGCCGCTAGGTCGCCGGCTGGGCCGGCTGCAACGTCACTTCTGCTTGGCCGTAATGGCTGCGCTCTTTGTTTCTGTTTCGAAATCTCCGATTTTTGATGGCCTTTCGCGCGGTAGATACGCATATTTTAGCCGCAATATTTTGTATCCTGAAGTCTTTTTAGGTGTATTAAACGAAAATAAGGTTTTCAAGAGGTCGAAATCTTGAGTGCAGTTGGCTGTTAAGGCCGCGGAAGCTGTTTTCCGTAGGAGTTGACGGGGTGAGGAGCAACTGCAGCATCTTATAAACTTTATGCTACTATCAACTATCCTGTTCAGAGAGAGGTGGCACATACGAGCTTTAGAAGTGGCAGTGTTTGCGTAATGCAGATTTCTAACACTGTCTTTTCTGGATGTTTCTTTACTAGTACCAACATTGTTGCAGAAATGCTCTCCTTGGAGGCGTTTCGACGCGATCTTGGCCTCCTTCCTCGCGAAATACAGGAGGAGTACAGCGAGCGTGAATTAATCAACTGGATGAAATCATCTGTGCTCTTGAAGAAGTGGATGTGCCGTAAGGACGTGAAAGAGCCTATCGAGCAAATGGTTCTCGCCATTAGGGAGTCTGAACCGAAGCCGTACTACTGCGCTTGGGGACTCCTAGACCCAATTGTATTCTTTGTGACAAGAAACATACCTTCAGAGTTCATGGACGCCATGATCTTAATATCGCGCAAACTCAGTGAGTTCTACAAGTACGACACGAAGCTAGCAAGATCTTCTGATAAAAAGTAACGTGCAGTCCATCTAGTGCTCCGAAGTCGAATGCCCCAGAAGCCACTGCTCGACTTCTTTCAAAGCAGACATCGTTTTGCTGGAGCCATGCAGCGATATAATCAGTACTTCGGCGTCAACAACCCATGTGTGGCGGATCTGAATAAAAACGTATTTTCTATTTGAACCCTACGTTTGTGTATCACATTAGTGACACTCGTGTTCAAAGTGGCGAAACTACACAGCTTATAAGGCGCGCCGTAGTGCGGGGCTCCGGAATACTTTTGACCACCTGGTGATCTTTAACTCGAATAAATGCAATTTTCGCTTTTCGCCTCCACTAGAAAAGCGGCCACCACGGCTGAGGATCGAAACCGTGTGTGCTCAGCAACACAACGCCTTAGCCACTCACCCACCATGACAGATTACGTTTGTGTATCTGACTTTAAACGCTATTTTTTATGCGACTTCCAACCAGGGACAGAAAAGACGGGTACTTAAAATTCGGTGGCCGTGAATGAAGTGGGATAGACATAGTTTGGATGTGAGAGGCGTAAGTGTTTGCCTATAACAATTGGAAGACCAAAACCCGAAATAACCGGCCCTAGTGGACACGTGACGGTCATTTCGTCGCCTTTTCAACTTGCATCCTGTATGAGATGAGTTTTGTCAACGTTGTACATAAACACAATTACAAAGTGCTTGCCAAAGAATGTATTCCACATGTAGCTTAAGAGCACGCAAACAGACTGTGTAAGGTAAACATACCTCTTAAGGGGTTATAACTAGTTCAGGTCATTAAGGACAGATAGAGTTCTGACATACGATTGCTGGTCGGTTGGTGGCTCAATCACAAGCCGCATACTGCGATACAATGGCAACATGACTTTCCTTACAAAACCGGAGCGAATGTTTGAACTTCTACACCTCTGTAGTATAGGAATTGTACAATGAGCACCATAGTTTTGCTGCTGTATTTCGTGACACCTGTTCTCCGTTACCCTGCTATGTCCCAGCTAGACCCTATTGGCCTCGAGGACATACCGTGGCGCCACCTACGAGTGACGTCACTTGTAGGACGCCGAATCGTGTTGTCGTCTGCTACAACACATTTCCCGTGCGTATGCGGAAGCGTGTTTTTTTGTTGTGACCACCGTCTCGCCCCGCTCCTTGTCGATTTGATGCAAATTTCCAAAAAAGTTGTCTGTAAACCAAATAATTCGGGCAAGCAATCAGCGACTCGCTTGTTCCCGGCGACACCACCGCGTTTAGGTAGTTGCTACCATCGCGACCCACAGCTCTTACATACGCAGCCAGCTAACACCAAGGACGATGCAACTGATGCCGAGGAAAGTACGCTGTAAATTCATTATGAAATACTTGTGACGGGACATGTGTGTGCAAGCAAACAACTTGTAACAGCGACGGAAACGCGTCGCTCACTTATGATCTCACCGCGCGAACTGCTCGTATTGCCTGGTAAATGAATGACGCGAGAGAACGGTGATCAGATTGCTTCGCCGCACATGCTTAAAAGTATTGTTATGGTCTACAGTTTGGCCTAATCAGTGCCTATTTCCCCTACAATAGTCATGCCCGGATTTGATTAACTATCACTGCCGTAGCCTGTACTCTGCACGGCTGATGTTTACTTTTCGCGACTTGTCCGCAATGTATGAACGGCATGAACGCGAGTTTTTAACGCCTTCGAGCGGGTTCAGACAAGGCTATATTTAGTTTTCATTAGGTGCTCGGCGTGGTAATTTATAATTAGCGTGATTTGTATGTTTACAGTAAGCCGGCATTTCTCAAGCATCAATTTCGAAACTCACGACTTCTCACAGAAGGCGAGGCTGCGTACGAGGCGAAACACGTCGTTAATGATTTCGGGTAATGGGGATATTTAGAATAGGAGAACCGAGCGTTGGGGGCCCCCAAGAAGTTAGAGGAACCCAAACGCAACACGCGCGTGCGCTACGGGAGGGCCTTCGCCAACAGCTCGCAGCCGGCTTCGGATGCACGTAATCGGATGTTGGGAACTTTAGGCTTGGCGTCGCAGCAGATCGTTAGAGTTGCTATTGACAGTCCGTAACAGAACGTTTAACCGCGCTGGGAACTCTGTAAGCGCGGTGATTTCTGTTGAAGCGATCGACGATCAAGATACCTGCACAGCCTCGGTACGATTCTTGCGCGCAAGCATAGCCATCCTTCGGCCGCTCGCCGCACCGTGCGTGAACGGGCCGGCGCTGCCGGGACCGACCTTCCGCGGCCGGTCGGCGTAAATCGCGGCAGATTATTTGAGCATCGCTTGAAAACCACAGCTGATGACACTACCTATCAGTATTTTTTCATCACACTAACATCCACTTTCACCAATCTGGAACTTCTTTTCCCCGACTTGTGTGATTTTAAAAAGCGGCGACAAGTTGTTGCTGCCGCGACCTGCGTCGGTTCGAGCCGCACCGTCGGCTGTGCGGGCAGGCACGGCGGCGTTGCGGTGTGCTTCTGCGAGCAGTCAACGCTTCACGATTTCCTGCTTTATACATTTCTTGCAAACAAGGGAAATCTAGAAATACTTCACTCGGCCATCATCGTAGTCCACATTGTTTGATCGGGAAACAAGCCGGCTGCTTACGCTTCGGTCGCATGCGTAATACTGGTAAACACCACCACGCTCATGGTGTTTGCGGATAATCTACCACAGTTGATACGGTTATACAGTCACCTTTAGGTCGAACTTCGCTTGAGGCACTGAGAATTAACTTCAAACGAAGGAAATTAACACGAAAATACTTTTAGAACGCGCTCCTAAGCGAAGCGTCACGCGCTGCAAGCCAACTACGCAGCAAGATAGGAACGGTGATCCTACAAGTGACGTCAAAACGATCGCAGCGCCGGCCTCTCCAGTGGTAAGCCTCGCGGCCAATACCCTGCAAGGTATAGGTACTCTTTTATGGCTGAGTGACGAGGGGTAACACAACAGGTTATGGACGCTGAATGTTACCGTGTCAAAGCGCTGGTTGGGTGCAACTTTTTTTTTACTATATATGGCGGGCAGATGCGGCGACAAATTAAAAAAAAGAAATGTATGACTTGATACCTTGTTCACTTAATGTAAGGTGAAATAGCTATTTTGTAGCCTACTTGTTCTGTTGCTCACCGGCTGTAAAAAAAATTGCGGGAAAATAAACAGTGGCCCCAAGTCGACTTTCAAGACAGGCCATATTTTAAGACATTCGGACTTCATGCTCTTAATCGATGCCCGACGTAAAACTTCCCCTACAGAACTGAAAAACCAAAACGGGTAATTTTTGCGGGAGTTGGAGGGGGGCGGATGGGGGATACTTTTTAGATATACTTTTTAGGATACTTTTTACTATCGGGGGTAAGTATAAAAATTGTTGTGAATTTTTTGAACTGAATGCTAGGAAAAAGCTGCCTTAACTGTGGGAAGGAAATGGCCGATTGTACAACATCGGTGTAATTTTAGTGCCTTCGACTAGATCTCCAAACACCTGCATTATAAGCACTACTTCTTGTTTATGGGCACATGCGGAAATGAAATTTGTAACATTAAAGTTCTTCCAGAAAATTAATATTTTCATTTCACTGTGAAAATATAAACGTCGCATGTACAAATCTATTTACTTGTCATACCAGCTGTGTTTAAATTTAGGCCCATATGGTTGTAAAATTTAGGAACACACATAGAACCTGTTTTTCCTCAAAATAAAGTGTACAAGGCTGAAAGGGTTGCCAGGGTTTGTTTTCAAGTAGCTGCCACAGCGATCCCGAAAAGACATTAACAGCCAAATATTTCCACGGCTCTCCTGGTGCATCATTGCGCTGATCATCAGTGGTGGCTCAACTGAACGAAAAGAATGCTCCCGATTTCTGAGCTTCCCATGCATATATCTAGATCAAAGGGCTTTCAATTAGATATAATAGATAATAAGATAAAAACATGCTTAGCCCAAATCGTTTAAAACGTTCCTTGTTAAGCGGTACCTGAAACCAAGGGTAACGACAATTTTTTTAGCCCAAGGAGACAAAATGCCCTTTTAATACTCCCAACTCAAAAATACTAGGATTGCCAGGAATTACTTGTCTTTTCTTTTACTTGTAACCACAGATACCATATACATAATTTAAATTATTCATTCCATTTATTCCTCAATAGTCGTAGATTTTCTTCGAGTTTATTGCGCTGTCATCTGATCTATGATCTAGCGCTTTTTGTTAACAGGTTATACCAATGTTAGAGCTTGATGAGCCGAACAAGATTAAAAGTAGCCGCGAATATGACCGGGTTGCGAAATCTCATGTGCCTGAGCATGGGATAATGTATTCGACCAGCCTTGCATGCCCCTCATTAGGTAATTTCTGCAAGCTCTATTGATCACACAAAGATGGGGACATGCAAATGCTCTGGCATAAAAATTTCGTACACTTTATCAGATATTTGCTGTCTCAATCTGAGACTGCGGACTGCACCGGCCAGACGGATTTCACAACCTAAGACAGTTATGATATACATGATTCGCGTAACATTTCTTAAAATTTACTTGTAGGTGCGTTAAGCACCCAGTTGTTTTGTACACAGAGTAGTATTACCAAAAAGAAAGTTATAGCAAGGTTCAAATGCCGCGGATATGAATGATGAATAGTCCTGTTTGAAGCCTGGTAGTATGCGGCGATAGAGTCAACCATACCAAAGAAAACAGCTGCCATAATATGAGCAAGTGGTGCAAGACCTACCAATGTAGAAGCATGGTCGTGAGGATTTTCTATAGCCTGAGGGGTGTAACTAGAAACAAACTGAACAATAAAAAAAATTCCCCGCATTTCCCCGAGGGGAAGAATGTGAAAGTGCGAATGCACGAGCTGAATTCGCGCGGTTCGGTAATGTTCGCGAAAGAGAGATCACACACACACATACAACTACAAAGAAAGAAAGATGCATTTATTCACAGACACCTATTTGTGTTGTCGTTGTACTTGATTGCTAGAGCGGATCTCAGCTTTGAAATTTCGTGTCAGTACTCCTTTAAGCAGGTGCATTACCCCTTCTCACGCCCGATTCGTGGCCAATCCCCCACGTGGGTATGTGCCATGTCAGCGGCTAGGCAGCGCGCGCCCATTCTCCCCCCGTTGCAAAGGAAGACGAGGAGATTCCTGGCCAATCCCCCACGTGGGTATGTGCCATGTCACCGGCCAGGCTGCGCGCGCCCATCTCCACGTGCGCGGACATCGCCGGTGGACGCAGGTTCAGGGTCGCTTAAGAAGTGCATTGCACTTAAAAGCAGTTTGGAATCACTATTGCGTAATTCTAGATGCAGCCACTTCGGCGGTCCATGCTGCCTGAAAGGCGCCGCTCCCAGGTATGATGCAAGACAGCATTAGACGTCGCGGTACCTAACAGATCCCAATTGCATCTCGAAGATGACAGAGAGAGAGAAACAACTTTTATTGAACCGAGTTACTATGACGTCTTCTTAGAAGCTGTCGATGGAAGTGGTTCCCTTTTCACGGGACCCATATGCTTCTCAAGCCGTCTCGCCCCTGGAGATCAGGACGAGTTGGTCTTCGTGGGCGGGCTGGTTAACGAGGTCTCCCATCACTCGGTAAGGAAGGATGATGGATGGGGTGGGGTAGTGGGAAAGGTGGCAGAGCCGGCCGACAGAAAAACTGTGCACCCCTCCGTCTCACGACGATGATGGTTGAACCAGAAGGTTTTTCTCGGTGTATTCTTTGGTAGGCCAATCCCACACTGCGAGTATGGGCTGCTCTGGGGTACGCACGTTTTTTACAGAATACGCACAGCAACTCTGTTGTGTGCACTTTGTAGGGTTTGGGTTTAGGGGCGTACGGCGCGAATCGGTACCTGATGCTTGGCGTCCAGAAAGCAATTTTTTTAGTGGGGGCCGGTTTCAGGTAATAAACACTAAGATGTGGCGTTAGGCCTGGCGTCCTATACCTAAACCAACAAGTCCTAACGTCTTGTAGCTAACAGCCTTACGGGATGCAGAGCAACGGCATTCTTCCCTTGACGAATTCTTTGGTTGTCGTCTGAGTTTTCCAAATCGCCTTGACCATGTCAAAATGAGCCATCGTGTTGACGCTGACTTCATAACTAAATGCACCCAGGTTCAATTCCGGCCCCGGGAAGCGTTATTTTTATTTCACTTCCCCAACGATCATTCTTCATCGCCACCACAAAAGGCTTTCCTGCAGGCCGCATTGGACTGCAACTGCGTCAGTAAGAACCATAGAGCTTGGGTTTAAAGGAGCCATGAAGAGAAAATACAACTTGGTTTAATCTAAAAGAACTAGGATTCAGTATCTCACTCAGCTCCATTACAGCCACAAAAGATGTTTTTTAACGAAAAAAAAGCAAGTATTTAAAAACTTTCAAATTTTGCACCACAGTGACCTGTTATGAGCAACAATGACATCATACGGGCCAACAATAAACCATAATTTTCAGGGCGTTAACTGCACGTTAGCATTGAAGTGATGCGGTGAAATGGAACTAAAGATCACATTACAGACGTTCAGTCATGTTTCGTCGCGACATCTCAGTTAGGCGGTCACCAATCGCACAAATAAGGTTCCGTTGCGTCATAGAAAATTGGCAGGAAATTAGCTAGGGGGTCGCGACTGCTTCACACGTTTTCCCTAATATCTCCGTTATTCGTTTGAAGATTGCGATGATATTGGCATCATTGTTATCGGGACTAAGCAGTCTTTCGAATAAACCAAACTTGTATTTTGTCTTCATTGCTCCTTTAATAAATAAGAACTACCCGAAGATTTATGCGCAACGCCTGAGAAGGTCACTGGCTTCCTGCCCTATTCATAAGGCTCTCGCTTTTTATGAATGACTTCTTCGTCAACAGAACGTGTCGTTACCCATAATCCTATCTCTATGCAGCCCAAGACGTTTAGTATGAAAGCAGGAAGTGCGCCCCTGTGCTCAAAGTCAGAGTTATTGTTCAGTGGAAGAAAACATTGGACAGCTGTAAAAAAGGGAAAAGCACATCCAAAAGTATCGAAATTTGCGTCAAAGTACGTACCATAATAGTTCCGAGAGAACACCCACCCCCGAAACATCGACCTCTCCCCTTGAGCGGTGAAATAATTCAATTTACTAAAAAGACGACATAGATCGCCCACCACCTACAATCGATGTCTGTAGCACCTATAAGTGACAAAATAAACACGAATTATCTATTCATGTGTCGTGCGGTCACTTAATTGTCCTGTACACATTTCCCCCGAAAGTTCGCCCATATCGTATTTTTTTCTTGATATCTCCAAAGCACTAGTTAGCCATGCAGCCACGATTTTGTAGTTTGTCGCACCGTACCCGGAAGATCACCCATTGCGTATTTTTTATTGGTCTTCTCCGCACATTGTGGGGGTGGGGGCGGGGCCGGGAAGGGGGGGCGGGTGTTCTTTTAGAACTTTACAATGTGCGGCCGAATTACCATAAAAAATTATTAAGTTTGAAATCAGTGCGAGAATTGAACCAGCGTCTCCTGAGAAAAAGACAATTGTGTTGCCTTCAGTCTACAACGCTTTTTTTAATGCACCACCAGGCCACACCACGCATTGTCTTAAGCAGAGAATGTGAGCCTAGTGAGTGCGACATTGACGTCGGGTAGCGGGACGCGTGCAAGTAAAGGCACGTGCACGGGACGGCTCTCGAAGAGAACATTCGAAGCGAAGCCATTGAGAGCACTCATTCTGGGAAAGTAGTTCTTGTAATAGAAGAGGTAAAACTGTCACCTGCTTGCTCACTATCCTAACTTCTTTAATTAATGGAAATGCGTCAACTTCAGTGACTCTCGTGAAATCCTTCGGTATTCTCACATGCCTTAAGTGGCTCCCTGAATTTTTAGGAGTGTAGAAAATATTGTGACGAAGCCAATGACGACGCAGTTGTCTTGAAGGAGAAACAAGTTTATTTGGAGCGAACTTGTGCTCCCCTAACAACTCAAAAGAATACAGAGGCGGCGAAGCAGCGGTCAACAAAGTGACTTGCGTCGGCGAGCGTCGCCGAATCGAATGCCCCGGCCGTGGCCCCGGCGTCTGCTCTGCAGGCTTTTTATCTTTCGGCGCGTGTGGTTCTCGAACCGTCGATTCGCATCGAGAACATTGTAGATCCAAGAAGATTATTCCAGGCTGTTCACGTTAGATCGGAATGCTCTCCCTATCAGAACAGATAACACATGCGGCAAAGAAAGAAAGAATGGAACACGCGCTTCCCTTGGCACAGAGATAACACAGACCGGCGCAGCTGGGCGGTAAAAGCAAAACACAAATAAACAAACCCAATGCATGGTTCGCGGCATTAGCCCCCCTCTAAGAATGCATCGACCCGATGCTAACATAGGCGACCGTCCGAACAAATAAAAATTAAAGTTCGTCATCGTCCGTAGAAAGGTTTTAAGCGAACCACGTGGACGACTTCGGGCCGCATGTGTCGTCGTGATGTGCCGGAGTCACCATCGGGGATCACTTCGTAGGTAAGTTGGCCAACACGTCGTAAAATCTTGTAGGGTCCGAAATACCGTCGCAGAAGTTTCTCACTCAGTCCGCGTCGTCGGATGGCAGTCCAAACCCACACACGATCCCCTGGGTGGCACTCGGCGGCCCGGCGTCGGAGGTTGTAGCGGCCGGCATCCACCAGCTGCTGGTCCCTTATACGAACTCGAGCGAGCTGGCGGGCCTCCTCCGCACGCTGAAGGCATCCTTGGACGTAGGCGTTCAAGTCGTCGTCTTCTACGTGCGGCAGTATGGCGTCAAGCATTGTAGTCGGCCGTCTTCCGTAGACGAGCTGGAACTGTGTCATCTGCGCGCTTTCTTGGATAGCCGTGTTGTACGCAAACGTGACATACGGGAGCACTTCGTACCAAGTCTTATGTTCAACGTCGACGTACATGGACAGCATATCCGCAATCGTCTTGTTCAAACGTTCCGTTAGTCCGTTCGTTTGTGGGTGGTACGACGTCGTTCTTCGGTGATCCGTATTGCTGTAGCGTAAGATTCCTTGCATGAGCTCCGCAATAAAGGCCGTTCCGCGGTCCGTGATGACGACTTCAGGGGCTCCATGTCGCAGCACAACTTGTCTTATGAAAAACTTGGCGACCTCTTGTGCAGTCCCCCTCGGAAGAGCGGCGGTCTCCGCGTAGCGTGTCATGTAGTCTGTTGCTACGACAATCCACTTGTTCTCCGATCGTGACGTAGGAAACGGGCCCAGAAGGTCCATTCCAATCTGTTGGAAGGCCCTTGATGGGACGGCGATCGGCTGCAGAAGTCCGGCAGGTTTCGTCGGTGGCTTTTTTCGTCGCTGAAAGTCACGGCAGCTCCGGACGTAGTGGGTGACGTCGGATTGTAAGGCGGGGCCAGTAGTACTTCGCCTTGATTTTTCCAATTGTGCGGGCTGTGCCGAGATGTCCGGAAGACGGGTCGTCGTGGCACGCTTCCAAAATTTCGTCACGAAGGTCTGCGGGGATGACAAGAAGGTAATTCGTTCTCGTTCCGGGGCTGAAATTCTTCTTCACGAGGACGGAGTTTCTCAGGCTGAATGCTGGTAAGTTGCGTTTGAAGGTCCTAGGTACGGCGACGTTGCGTCCCTCGAGGTAGTCGATTATGACGCGTAAGTCAGGGTCGGCACGCTGCTGGGCGGCTAGGTCGGTCTCCGTCATGATTCCGAAGAACGCGCTGTCTGCATCAGAGTCTTGTGCTGGTGGGTCGACGGGGGCGCGGGACAGGCAGTCGGCGTCGGAGTGTTTCCTGTCGGATTTATAAACGACAGTAACGTCGAACTCCTGCAGGCGCAAGCTCCACCGCCCAAGACGGCCTGAGGGGTCCTTCAAATTGGCGAGCCAACACAGCGCGTGGTGGTCTGTCACAACCTTGAATGGTCTTCCATACACGTATGGGCGAAATTTTGAAATCTCCCATATAATTGCCAGGCACTCTTTCTCAGAGGCAGAGTAGTTTTTCTCCTCCTTCGACAGACCACGGCTGGCATAGGCGATTACCTTTTCGCACCCGCTTTGTTTTTGGACGAGGACGGCACCCAAGCCTATATCACTGGCGTCCGTGTGTATTTCCGTTTCGGCGTTTTCGTCGAAATGAGCGAGCACGGGCGGGATTTGCAGGCGTTTTTGCAGCTCGCAGAATGCTTTTTCTTGGTCGTTGTCCCAGCTGAAAGGAGTGCTATCTTTCGTCAAGCGCGTGAGCGGCTCTGCAATGCGTGCGAAGTTTGCGACGAAGCGCCGGTAGTATGCGCACAGTCCGAGAAATCTTCGCACGCCCTTCTTGTCTTTCGGCCTTGGGAAGTTCGCAACGGCTGAAGTTTTTGCTGGGTCAGGTAGGGACTCCCGCGGCGTTGACGACGTGGCCCAAGAACTTGAGTTTCTCGTACGCGAAACGGCACTTTTCAGGCTTTAGCGTTAACCCCGACGTACGAATGGCCTCGAGTACAGACTCCAACCTTGCGAGGTGTTCGTCGAAAGTCCGGGCGAATACGACAACGTCGTCGAGGTATACGAGGCAGGTGTGCCACTTCAGGCCAGCTAGCACCGTGTCCATGACTCGTTGAAACGTTGCTGGCGCCGTGCACAGCCCGAAAGGCATCACCTTGAACTCGTATAGGCCATCCGGGGTTATAAATGCAGTCTTCCCACGGTCTCATCTCGTCCACTTCAATTTGCCAGTAGCCGGTCTTCAAATCCATCGATGAGAAGTACTTCGCATGGCAGAGGTGGTCGAGGGCGTCGTCGATTCGTGGCAGGGGGTACACGTCCTTTTTGGTGATTTTGTTCAGTCGTCGGTAGTCAACACAGAACCTTAATGTGCCGTCTTTTTTCTTCACGAGTACGACCGGCGCAGCCCACGGACTTTTCGATGGCTGTATTATGTCGTCGCTGA
The DNA here is from genome assembly GCA_013339765.2 of Haemaphysalis longicornis. NCBI lineage: Eukaryota > Metazoa > Arthropoda > Arachnida > Ixodida > Ixodidae > Haemaphysalis > Haemaphysalis longicornis. The sequence continues at coordinate 74,356,305 of CM023455.1, read as the reverse complement.
GCATGTCGTCGACTTGATTCCGGATGGCTTCCCGCTCGTGTGAAGAGACGCGGTAAGGTGACTGTCGGGCAGGTCGGGCTCCATCTTCGGTTATAATTCGGTGCTTCGCTAGGGGTGTCTGACGTAATTTTGAGTTTGCCGAAAAACACTCGCTGTAGCGATGGAGCAAATCCAGCAATCTGTCCCGATTTCTTGCGGCAGCGCCGGGTTCACGTCGAAAGGTTGCGGCGGCTTGGAAGCATCTGCGCGTCCGTATTCAAAGTTAGCGACCGCGATCACTTGACTTGCTTCTTGCGTTTCATCGAGGAACGCAATTGCAGCGCCCTTGTTTAGATGCTGGTACTCCTCGGTGAAATTGGTGACCACAACATGGGATTTGCATTGCTTAAAGCGCGCAATGCCTCTTGCGACGGAGACACCGCAGTTGAGAAGCAACCTTTGGTCACCCTCTACGATAGCGTCGATGTCAGAAGCAGCATCCTCACAGTAGACGGCGATCATCAAGCTTGCGCGGGGTGGCAGGGTGACGTGATCGTCGGCGATCCTGACAGCAGCACGGTGATCGGGGTTCGATTCCGGCGTCATGGAGTGATCGGAGGAAAAAGTTATCGACTTCGCCTGCAGATCGATTATTGCGCCGTTGTCCGTCAAAAAGTCCATTACCGAGAATTACGTCGCGGGAGCAGTTAGGCAAAATGACGAACGCCGCTGGGTACGTCGTGCCGTCTATGGTGACGCGCGATTTGCACGTTCCACTTGGCGTCACGAGGTGGCCTCCTGCTGTGTGTATATGTGGACCGTCCCATCTTGTCGTAACTTTCTTCAGCTTAGACGCGAATGACCCGCTCATTACCGAGTAGTCGGCTCCCGTGTCGATGAGGGCGACTACGTCAAAGCCGTCGATGGACAACTGGACGTCGGACGCCGCCTTCCTCGAGTTTCGGGTGCGTCGGGGCGTCGCGTCTCGGCTTGTGCGTGTTGACGGTCGGGCACTGTGCGTCGTTGTTGTCTTCTCAGCGGCAGCCTCGGTCATGTCTGGTACGCGTCGCGCCGTGTAGCTGTCGTCGTGTTCGGGAGTCTCGTCAGGGTTAGGTCGGGTCGTCGGGATGAGGGCATGTCGTGAATCGGTGTCTTCGACGCGTCCTTGCGTCGTTGGAGGGTTTCCAGTTTTTTCGCCATAGAGCAACTTCAACTCCAGAAGTTGCTTCCTTTAGTTTCCCCCGCGTGGGCTGGGGGACCTTCCACGTGATAACTCAGCATTGCTACGGCGGTTCGGCGACTGGTATGCGTAGGGTGACGGTGAACGGTTGAAACGGGCTGGTCGACGGCTGGTGTTGGACAGGTACTCTTCGATCTCCGATGGGCGCTGGCTAGTCGGGGGTGGGGTGCGTCGACGGAGAACCCTCGCAAACCGAGCCTCCTGTAGGGGCAGCGACGGTAGACGTGGTCGGCCTCTCCGCAGTGGTAGCACAGCGGACGATTGCCGGACATTCGCCACACGTCGGTCTTCCTTGGGGCGGGGGGGTTGCGCCGCAGGTGGTCGGACCGGCGAGAGGGAACGACGGTACGGAGCCTCGTGACGATAGGGTGCAGGTGGGCGAGGGCGATGTACAGCAGCCGCGTAGGTCATGGCTTGCGGCTCGCGAGGTGCTACTAGCGTCGTTAAAGTTCCCAGCACTTGCTGCACTTCTTCTCTAATTACATCGGTAAGAGAAGCGACTTGCGGTTGCGGCGGCGTCGGGAGCAGTTTCCGCAGCTCCTCCCTCACTATTTCGCGGATAGTCCCCCGTAGGCTATCTTCGGGAATGCGCACGTTGTCGACGCTATTCGCATTGGCCATGCCAACATAGTTCCGGTCGTACTGCTTAGCACGCATTTCGAGTGCTTTCTCGATGGTGCTGGCTTCGGTCACGAATTCGGCGACGGTCTTTGGCGGATTTCGGACAAGTCCAGCAAACAGTTTCTCCTTCACACCGCGCATTAAGAAGCGTAACTTCTTTTCTTCCGTCATTTCGGGGTCCGCACGGCGAAATAGTTGCTTCATCTCCTCAACGAAGATCACGACCCCTTCGTTGGGGTGTTGTGTCCGAGTTTCAAGCAAAAGCGCAGCTCGCTCTTTTCTCACAACGGTAGTGAATGTCTTAAGGAACTCCCTTTTGAAGTGAGTCCAGTCGGTCAAAGAACTCTCATGGTTCTGGAACCAAGTTCGAGCAGCATCTTCTAAGTAAAGAAGACATGCCGGAAAGTTTCTTCGTCGTCCCACCTGTTGAAGATGCGGACGCGCTCCAGCTTCTCCAACCATTCTTCGGGGTCTTCAGCGGGGGCTCCCCGGAACGATGGCGGTTCCCGGGGCTGCTGCAGGACGATTGGCGACGTTGTTTCTTGCACCATGGTGTTGGTTGCAGCGTTCCTTTTCTTGGGCCCTTCTGGCATCAAACCGAACTCGGGTAGCAATCCTTGCAGTCGGCGGCTTTCTCTGGTTGGGCTGGCTTGGCGGCTTCCAGATGTCGTAGAGAGCATAAAGGGTGAGTATCCATCACCTCCACCAGATGTCACGAAGCCAATGACGACGCAGTTGTCTTGAAGGAGGTACAAGTTTATTTGGAGCGAACTTGTGCTCCCCTAACAACTCAAAAGAATACAGAGGCGGCGAAGCAGCGGTCAAAAAAGTGACTTGCGTCGGCGAGCGTCGCAGAATCGAATGCCCCGGCGTCTGCTCTGCAGGCTTTTTATCTTTCGGTGCGTGTGGTCCTCGAACCGTCGATTCGCATCGAGAACATTGTAGATCCAAGAAGATTATTCCAGGCTGTTCACGTTAGATCGGAATGCTCTCCCTATCATAACAGATAGCACATGCGGCAAAGAAAGAAAGAATGGTAACACAGACCGGCGCAGCCAGGCGGTAAAAGCAAAACACAATTAAACAAACCCAATGCATGGTTCACGGCAATATCAATTGCAAGTCCTTCAAATGTTTTGTTCAATGAAGATAATGCCCGAAACAAATAACTAACATACGTCGTGGTTAATTAGCGGACCAGTAACTAAGCAACGACCCGAAAGGTTGTGGTTGTGATCCGAGGGGAATAAAAACCGCGAGTACTAAGTAAAGCCGAACGAGTCTGTAGCGTTCCATTTCAAACAGCGTAAACAAGACGGCGACATAGGAAGATGAACAATACAAGCGCTGATTTTTTGCTACACCTGCATTGACCGTTTTTTTATGTCAACGTTGTTCCAATGTACCCGCTGTTCCAAATGCAAAAAGGACGAGATGTTTCTTATGAACTTCCACGAAATTTAAACTGAAATCATTTCCCGTTGAAGAAAGCATCGGGCAAATAAAAATCAGAAATGGACCTTTTGACCCGACGGAGATGCTTGTTACTGTAAACAGCCGGCCTGTTTCTTAGACTGCAGCAACATCATGTCCGAACAGCACGCGTCCGAATAATACTCACAGAATACAAGGCGCGAACTAAGAAAAAGCAAGAAAACTTCAGAAAGTTGTAATATCCTGGCACAGTATTTCTCAACGCGTAACAGTGATGATCCATTTCGGCTAAAAAATTGATGTTTGTACCAAACTGAAACAAACACTGCAGTAAGGCGCGGTTAAATTGCCAATGATTCTTTCGCGCTCTCAACACATAACAGAAAAAGGACCTCTTCCGAGGTCCTTCTCTATTTATGTGGGGCAGTAGATGTAGTTGGGTGATTCGGGTTGTGGCCGACTTGTGTTGAAATAAAATATACTCCTCCCAATATTGCCACAACTCCTCCCTTATTACGCCCTAATTAACACCTCCCGACTCGTCCTCCTAACGTTCCGCCCAATACGCTTAAACTTATGCTCCAAACATAAATGTAGCTTGGTGAAAGCTATATTCGATTAGAGTCATTCCAATTGGCTTGTGTAAGTAAAACGTGGTAGTCGAATGTGGAATCCAGTTCGGATTTCATAATACCCACAGCTTCAGTACGAGTGCACTCTTTATGGTAACCACCCCTAAAGCGTACAAGGACGTCTTTTACGTAAATTCAACTAACGCAGGTTCTTTAACCTTTTTTATTGCAGTATGGGAACGTGGGGCGAATTGGGCCAGAGTAGAATTCTTCATCATGCGCAGTTTCGACACGCACTGCACGTGGCACTGGCTTTTGCGTCTTTCTGATTCTAAAATTTGCATACCAAACCCAACGAGCCATTTTCGTTCCCTTTCTTGCTCGAAAATTCTCCATACAAGCCATCTCTTCGTTTTTTCAGTGCAGCGAGGCAGTAAAGCTATCATAAACCTGAATGCGCTGCTCATTCCATGGAACCATGAATTCGCAGTAAACATTGTGTAAACTAGGTGTTCTACGGAAAGTGGCGCGAGCTTTTAGGATAACCCGGATTTCTGCCAACACAGGGAAACGTGACACGAAAGGCGAATCGAAGGTAAGTACACCCAATTAAAATAACATTTTCTAGTTAATTGATATATGTCAAATTGAAAGTTGGCCAGCGGAAATCCAAATTCTTTGCTTTTTATCAGCAGCAGTGGTCTAGGAAGGCGCACATAAACACGGATCTTGGAATACGTTTATAATTGCGTTGTAGTTTATGCTCGGGAAAATTTTCGTGATTGATAATGTACGTTTGGTAGGTGTTTCAAAAGCTACACTGGGCCCCTTGTTCGCATGGTGAGGTACTCCATCAAAATGTGTTAGCTTCCTGTATACAGCATTCAAGATGCATTTGCCGGTTTTGTTAAGTGTTTTGTTAAGTGTTGTTAAACAGCTTGTGCAGTATTTGCCCGCTAGCTTCATCGTGTGCGTTGCGAAGGATGATATGGCCAATGAAACATTTGTGTTAATACATTCGCGTTAAGCATTTGCACCTCGTCACTTCTTTCTGAGAGCAACGTTTTCGCCATAACTCCATCTAATCTCCCCTGATTAGATTCAGACGCGTAAGCCCTCGTGGCGTAAGTTGAACTCGTGAAGTGAATTGAAGAACTTCAAGCTTTGTTAGAGAGCGGATTTGCAGAACCCGTACGTTTCAGTAAAAAAATTCCCGCCAATCCACCCTGTGAATGTGGTTGTAAAACAAAGCCGTAAACGGCACTCCCAACGATTACCCACGCGGCGTCACTTAAATTCACTCACGTCGCTCTACAAATAGTGAAATCAGAGAGAGGTGTAATGCACTTAAGAACACCCTTTATTGCTTAAAAGAGATATTCTTGGTAGGTGAAGTCAATGCATGCTATATTAACGTTGGTTCGTTGAATTGTGTTGGTGTAGCACATGAGTGGAAACTCTTTTTTTATAAAATTAAAGGAAGCTCAAACCCGGTGTTAAACGACCATCACTTCTCCGTCTCTGCCGTAGCGGACGAAGGAGGCGAGATGGGCGGCAGAGACGGAAGAGGATAAAGAGAAGGAGAAAAAGGATGAGGAGGGTGTAGAGGAGGATGACAAAATACTTATTTTCAGATTTCTGAACAGCGCAGAGTGCGGCCCAGGGGAATGGTTCCTTCTTCACTTTAGCCCATTCAGCTGGTGGACAGAGCCTGCGCTCTGTTCACCAACTGAAGCTGGGTAGGCAGAGAGGGGCTGGACAGCAGCATCTCCCATTGCTCTTGTTCAGTAGTTGACGAAGGAGAGGAGGGTGTTCAGGGATAAGGAAGCACACCCCGATTATGTGGCAGAGTGTTTCTACTTAGGAGCAAAATTTACATGCAGCGTCGTAGCGATCCGGGTGCATTAAGTGAACACGCGTCCGGTGTGGGAAGGAGCCGGATTGTATGAGCCGTAGGGTAGTTTGTTGTTTTATGGAAAGATCAGGGTAAGGCGAAGGTAGGGTCTGTCTCAGAAGGCGATAATGCTGGGTTACGTCCCTTAACGAGACAAGGGGGTGACTGTCCTCCATAGCACAGGGGGTAAAACGTGCAGGCTTGGTGGGCGTATCTGTTGCCCATCATAGAAGCGTAAGCGGGTGTCCAGGTGAACTGAATGGAACCATTTGGGGACCGGATTTTTAGCACACGCATTGCATGTCGGTACACCAAACCCGACTGGTAATGCCGGTAGGCTTGTTGGGAATCCGTGACTACCTTACGAACCCCTGGTTGAGTGAGAGCCAAGGCGATGACTGCCTCTTCTGCTGCCATCGTGTATTCGTTCTTGAGAGAGGCACAAGCAAGGAGGTTGGTTCTAGAGGTGGCCATGATGATGGCGTACTGCTGCTCTCGATGTTGGGAGGCGTCTACGTAGGTAACTGCATGATCCCCACGAGGGTGGTGTAGAGCGCTTGATGCCGGTGCTTGTCGCCGATCCTACTCATGTGAGGGGTTCATATTTCTAAGCAAAGGGAGAATCCGTAGTTCTTGTCGCCAACGCTCCGGGAGTACATCAAGCGGTGTGGCATTCTGTGCTGCCCAGCCAATCTGGTGAGGATGTGGAGCGTGGATTTGGTCGTTTGGCGTGAGGGTGGACGACAAGGAGCTCGGTCAAATTTTTTACGTGAACACTGGAAGCCACAGGCTTTAGCACATTGGCGTACTAGAACTGAGATGCCATGACTTCATGTGAGCTTCGTTTAATCGCTATCGCGTGGCATTCAGCGAGAATGCAGGGATTAAACCCGTAGATGTGCTTGGTAATTGCACACTTGTCTTCCCCGTCCCCGCATGGGCTCGTAGCTAAATCGGTAAGGCAACTGCCTCTGGCTTTGTGACTCTGTTAGTTCCGGGTCGATTTCTTGCGGTTTCAGTTAATTCTTTTATTTTGTTCGCGGGAGTTTTCTGTTGACACCAACGGTACCGAAAGAACCCTTGGGGGGTAGAGGTAAAAAGCTTTGCTTTAAAATAAAAGCACAACATGGCGCCGCAGCACCCGATGCATCGTTATGAAGATTCTGCTCGACGATCCTCTTGCCCCTGATAAGAGGCTATTTTCTTGTTGAAGGGACTTTTAGATTCAACCAAACGATCACTGCTGAGGACAGAGCTTTATAAGCTCAGGGTGCGCATTACCAGAAAAATGTCTTTAAAATAAATTCTTTGTTAAAGTTATGAACAGTCCGAACAAATTTTGTAGTCGTTGAAGGAGACAGGGCACTGGTTAGGGCCGCAATGGCTACATAATTGGCTATACAATAAGTGGTAACGGCTACTTTGTCTCCAATATCAACAGTTACAACGCTCTTTTCCCCATTGGTTTGGAGCAAAAGCTAGGCCAGTGTTTCGTGAGCTGTATCTAATTCTTTAAGAAATATGTAAAAACTTATAAATTCGTCGTCTATTTTTTTCGGTTTTTTTACCGAATTCATCTCAAGTTCTCGCCACCCAGTGACTAGTAGCTTCATTTCTTGGCGCATGAAAAACTGAACCAGCATTGAGACGAAAATGTATTTTTTTGTCCAATTCAAACCTAAAACATTGCCAATGACAAGAAAGTATGACCTACTGGAGATGACGACAAAAAAAAGATACACTGCCCCTCACCGTACCTAACGGAATACTATTTTTAACTTGGTCAGTAATCATACGGGTGGATCTGTGTGCCTTACCTGACGTATAGTACAAGCGGTTTACACCTTGTCCTTTTACAGCGAAATTGCGAGTCTGTGGTAATTGAAGTTGAGTATTTTCGGTTACTTTGTCCTGCTCTCACATAATTACGTTTCATAATTTGTTATCTCGATCAGTGTCAAAAATCTACACAAAATGTACCCGCTCTTAAAGTGATTTTGCGGTTCAATTATGTTTAGCGTTATGAGTGCCACTAGTAAAATATTTTTAAGAAAAAAAAATTTTCCGTGCATCAATAGGGCCTATGGCTTCCTTCATCCAGCTCTTCTACAGACTGCTTGGGATGTCGGCAATGCAAGAACTATACATTACCACTGAATTTCATACTTCAATAAACTTTACCACCTATCTTTGCTTAGGGTGCATCATTGATCATCATGCTGTTTTCTTCAGTTTGTTTAACCGTCTACTTCTTTGCACTTCTTTGCGAAGAATTGTTTAGTAGAGGTATGGGAAATATGAGGCTGCCACCATTTCGGCATCCCATGACGCAGAGAAAGTATAGGGTGGATATTTCTGTTGCATTCACTGGTATAGGCCGCAGGGTAAAAAACAGGAGGCTTGCGCCAGTGAATCGAGCACCGCCACAATGCTTATTTCCTCTGCGGAGTTTTTAGATAGCGTCCGTTGTCCGTTTTTACTCCTTTTCTACTCTTTTCTTGGGCTGTATTCTGCGGCTGCTGTACCTTTGCACGTTCAACCTAGTTCAACTTGCGTGATTTTATTGTGTACTTTGTGACACAGGCCGAGAACACAGAGGCAGCAAAACTTCTGCTCAGAAATTTAACCCCAAACTTTTTTTTTATTCTCACTGGTGCTGTCTTGTTAATTAAAAGTTATTTTCAAACAAAATTGATTTTTGCGCCATTATAGAGTGCAGGTAACTTTATCTACTAAAAACAGCTAAACAGCATCAAAACTAACGTGAACAGAACAAATGTCTCATTAAAATCATATGTAAATGCACCTAGAGTTACAAGACATTTCAAGCAATGAAAGACAGAGCAGACTGTCCCAGTAACCTTACATCATGGCATGTTTAAAACAGCGGTGCCTTAATTGTTCTAACGTTGGTCGTTCAGACGCCCATGCTGTGATTTGGCTTTGTAGTAAAATAAACGCGAGGGAATGTGGTGCCTCTTCCATAAAAAGAACATCAACACGTCTGTAAACTATGGTAAATCTCAGCTAACATTATCAAGTGGTTTGAGTGCAAGTAATAAAAAATTAGACGCGATGACAAAAAATAAACCAGGACGCAAAAATAGCGTGATTTCATGCCATGCAGGTCAAATCACGCGTGTGTTATTTGCAGAAACAAATAGGGAAAATCTGGCTTACCAATTAGAGCAATGGCGCACCAATATTTCCCCTACACAAACAGAATTTTGTAATTTAGCATGTTGTGGTTCATATTTCAGTGTTCGGATTTATTTGCCCATGACTACGTGATAAAGAGTGTTCGTCCCAAGTAGTATAGGTCAGCTTTTTGCACTCTCGAAGCCTGGTGAAAAACCCTGCCGTAACCGGCATGTAGTAAGTGAAACGATCCTGGCCAATCCCCCAAGTGGGTATGCGCCACAAACTGCGCAAGGAGGCCGCCTGGTTCTTGCTGCGGTAGGAAACTAAACATCCCCCTCGCGAGGGGCACGATCAAATGCAGAGCATTTCCGGGGGCCGCACGACGTTAATACTTTGCGTTACGTTAATGGTGTTGCACTTGTTACTGTTGGTTGTTGTATTGTAATTAAATGAGGAGGCGTAATTACGTGGTCACGTGACATCATTATTAGCAGGTGGGTATGATTATTGTGGCGCAGTGGGAAGAGCACCATGTACCTCGCGTTCCGCCCACAGGTAGTGAATGCGTTGTATCAGCAGCTTCTTGACGTAGTTTGAATGAGTCAAGGATATAAGGCGCGTTCGTAGCCGTCCATTCTGTGTCGCCTTTGTGGCGCAGTGGGTAGAGCACCATGTACCTTGCGTTTCGCCCGCAGGGTCGTGGGATCGAAACCAGGCGCCGGTAAGTATTATTTTTTTGTATAGTGTAGGGGAGCGGGTGCGGACGACGATGGACAACTAGAACGGGTGACATTGTGAGTTAAAGAAATGCTCTGCATTTAAAATGCGAAGCTGGTGTAGCGACGACGGGGCCGCCAAGTTTTCACTTCGATAAACCACCAGACGTTTCTGGCCTCCACGCTTTTTCAGTAAACATCGTTCCTGCTGTGTGAGGCAAATGTTTGGAAAACCTGTTTTGCGAAATCAAGAATCGTACCTTTACGCCTCCTTCCACATAAGACACTGGCAATAAATATCACAGGGCCGTGACATCATCCCGCAGGATACGACGAAGAAATGGATTATTGCTGATTTATTTGTGGATCTATAAGAATGCTTGAGCGTATCAATCCTCTAACTCCATAAGTTCAGGTTGGCAGATGAGCAGACGGGGCAACTCCGCAACGTGGCGTTTTTGAGCCGTCGCTTGTACACCTCGACAGCCATGCCTTACTCTCTAATCGTCGTAGTGGTCACGCTTTCTCAGTTTAGCAGCTGGATTGCCTGCCTTTCGCTCCTCCTGGTTCTCATGATATCGGCATTTAGTCATCATTATTCCTATTTATTCTATTTTGCGCTCCTACACTGGCTACAAACTCGAATCTTGAACCCCTACAAGAAGCTTCGGGGTCACAACACCTGTTGGCGCAGTAGTAGCTGGCGAGCCTTGCTTTGGTTTGTCTTCGTGACAACGTCCCCAACATTGCGGATGCTGCTCTCCCTACTCTCGATAAAAAACCGCTTTGTTAACTGTATTTACACACCGCCTTCCTGTGCTCTTTTATGTTGGCTCCAGAGCCCTGTGAAAATTTGACCTTCTCAATCCATTGGTCCCGCAATAAAATCCCTATATAGAACTACTAGGTTGGACGTTAATTTCTGGCGACAGGGCATCACCTGATGTACCCTGCGAGCGCCGCAGCTACAGCAACCGTAGTATGGCCGGAGGAGCGCCACAGAATATAAGTATCAATGTGCTTTCTACTGATGCAAGAGGTTTAAAACATTGTAATACGAGTCGCCTTGTGAGATTAGCTAAAGCAGATGGTCACTGGTGATCGTGAGTGATGCGAACGAGGCTCGTAAGGGGTTGTTTTGGGAGGTCGCAAAATGGCGACAGGAGCGGTCACAAGTTCTACAGGCCGATCAACAGAATGTGTAGAACTTAACATTCACATTTTAAATATCCCCCGTAATTTTCGGTGTACAGCTTGAATACCCCTAATCCACTTGCGAATACATTTTGGCATTTTCGCACCAGGAACCTTCCACGGCGCAATATCGTTTTGACAAAGGCCCCAATCTAAAAACAAAACAATACCGCAACCGTGTCGCACGGAATCTGTGTTTATTATGCGAGAGCGCGCCCTCCAATAAGCCGCTGTGGGAATTCCTGCGAGCGTTCTTTATGTAACCGCTATTTTTACTGATTCCCGGCCGTGGCGGCCGCTTTTTGTAATCACGACGTTTAACAGACGACATATTTTTGTTCGGTGTCCATGGCCATTTCTGATAATTGTGGCTGTCACGCTCGTCATAATCGTGGCTCGAACATGGTGGGAAAGCGTGCCTAAATTCGATTTCCCTTACCAAGGCAGCGATGATCAGCAGATATATGCGACAAAAAACGACAACGCCGTTACATGAAGTACACTCAAACTTTCTTTAAGTCCAGCTCCCTCCTTTTACGTAAATTGTTATTGCGTGAGCAATACATGAAGCTTGTCCAGAACCTTTTGTGCGTCGATTCACGCCGGTATTTGAGCAGAGCGAAGTGATAGAGCGCAAATCGCGCATGGAGACCAGCGGGACGGCAAGTCCACCAGTTGGATCGTGGGCCCTGTTTCCCGTGACGGTCCCGTGACTTCCCGCTACCGCATGGAGGCGCCGCTGGATAGAGTGTAAGCCAGTGCGTGAAGGCATAAGAAGCAGGAATAGGAAAGGCGGCGGCAAAATTCTTACACTTGGGGGGACAAAAGGAGCGGGGGTTAGCCAGCACTGCGGCTGGAGTGAGCAACGGTTACCGCTCAGTCGGTAAGAGCGCAACGCACGGCTGGGGCGTCATAGTAGGGACGTGAGGAACCCCATCTTGAGAATTTATGAGTGTCCACAAAGGCATGCGCATTGAGCCGTAATCTGAATCTTGGGAGAGATCGGGACGAGATGATCACGCACTGTTTAGAGATCCAACAAAGATCATCAGTGTGTTTATCTTTCCCTCGTTGCTCGCCCATTTGGTGATACACCCCCAACACGGAATATTCAACGGGAGTATAGGCGGACACTAAAATGAAAGTCTCCTCAGTAAAGTGAATGTGAGTTGACGGACGGGTGGGTGTCTTCATCGGCAGTTGGAAACGTGATGGATTCCAGCGAGCCTAGGAATTGCCAGCAACGAGTATGGTATGCTACAAGCGAGGGAAATAGCTAGGACAGAAGCTGGAAAGCCTCGTGTTATAAAATGAGTTCTTTTTTGTTGTGGAAAAGGAAACCAGACATACTGCTGCTCAACCCCTCTTTTCGGAGAGAAAAGTGATAAAATAAATTACAGTATAACGAGTTGTGACCCTAATGCATTCAGAGCCCCCATTTAGACGTTTTCTTTGGGAAAGAAAACCAGGCACAAAATGTTGGTAATGTTTGATACTGCCGTCTTTGAAAGAATGAAAGAAGTGGGGTTAACAAGCTGGGGCCATAATTGCCATAGAGGAATAAAATTGGAAATTGTGTGGTCGCTTTGTACAACAAATGTCAACTTGTGAGATATTCACCCACACATAAAGAAAGCGAAAAAAAATGAGTCATGCCCGATATGAGAATTCTTAAGGCATCATCGAATAAGGAGCCTACATCTTTCGCAAATATAAGGTATGCAATTAACGCTCTAAGGCAGTGGCGTAAAGCCAGTAATATTTTTCGGAGGGTGTTATACCCGCCGATGAACAAATGTGTAAAAGACAGAAATCAGTTTAAAGAATAACGCATTTTCGCTTTCTGATTTCATTCGCTTTTTACATTCAAATTTATAGATAAAGTCTGTAAAACGGAAGAATGGGTGAAAAAATGGTCGAAGGGAGAGGGGTGGAAGATTTGCGAAACTTTCGGGACTGTTCCCTCTACCCTGCCTACGCCCTTGCTCTAGGGCGTCTCGAATGTGTGTCGTATGGTGCCAACAATTATCCCATTAACGAAGCTTCACTCTAATCTTTTCAGGGAAAGACCATGAGGACGAGATGGATTCTATTCTTCGTTGTCATTGTTCCTGTGTGGAAGCTGTCTAGGCAGCTGCCGTGCCTGAGTGAAGTTCGTTCACTGCTCGGGTCCATCGTCTTAGTCCTTTGGGTCACCTACTTGCTGGCCCAGTTACTATGGTCCAAGCTGTTTATGCGGCTTGTTGGCGGCGAAGGCAAAGCGGTACTTGTGACTGGCAAGTAGACGCGTTTTTTGTCTTTCGTGACGTGCGGAAATATTAGGCGGAACGCTTTTTGTGACACGAGTAGCTACACAATCGTAGCACTGTAAACGGACGTTGTGTAATCTTTGAAAGGTAAAAAAATGCAATAGTTCTTTAGGAACACCTGCTGCACCCGCTGGGATTGTCGTTCGTTTTGGCGGCGTCTGTCTGCCAGCCATAAAAATGGTTTTCTGGGATATTCGAGCAAGAGGTTCTTAAACTTCGAGTAACTGCTATGTGCGTAGATCAAGGCAATTTTTTTTCTAAGAACATATTCTAATCGGGCGAAGCACAATAATGAATTACCAAAATAAACGTTTTCTCTATCCCCGTCGGATTCAGTAACGGTCTAATTTGCGTCGCACCACGGCGGCAATCCTGCGTGGTGCAGTCTGCTCGATATTTACCCCATTGGCCTAACCTTTTCCGCTTTCTAACTAGCCAGAGTCGCAATTAATAGCTGACAGTGACTATGGCTATTCACTCAGCGAAACGGTTTGGCGGGTTTGGTAAAAATCTAAACAGGCTTCGTCTGTGGAGCATGGAGGTGTGGCAGCACTAGGCGGAATTTTTACCCCACGAGCAAGCCGTTCCCACTCATGGAAAAGCCAGAGTCACTGTTAGTTATTAAAATGACTCTGGATAGTTAGTGAGTGGAAGCAATTTGGACGGTTGAGTAACCTAGGCCACTAAAATCAGGAGTCTGTTCCCTTGGAGATGCGGAACCGCAACATCGAGGACGAACGTACACCATAGAGCCGTCTGTCTTGATATTTGTTTAACTTTGGCTAGTAATTGAGCGGAAGCCGTTTACCGGTAGCGTAAAAATCAAGCAGACCTCTCCCATAAATGACAGCCGCCCTGATGCGCCGCTAACCCTCTCCTTGCTATAAGGCTTCAATTAAAATTGACCTTTCTCCGTTTTTATGTGTTAGCATCCAGCCGCCGTATTAAAAATATGTAATATAACCAGTAGTTAGAAACTCATAGGCAGCCTATTTTGACAAAAAAGAATTTGAATATTTTGTTTCCTAATACGCCATCCCGTCGCTATAACAAAAATGCATGATCGGAAACATGCAAACTTAATCTGTAGCTCCCGCTACAACATCCCGCAGCATCCGCTAAAGGTGTTGAAAGGTATTGGTGGCTGATTAATAAGCCCTTACTAATGAGCAGGTAAAACATTCCCGTTGGTGACATTGGGGAACCATTATTTGTGATACCGAACAGCCTGAAGTGAAATGCAATCAGCAACTTGGTTTTAATTTGTTACAACAAAATAAACTCCTTTAAAATCGTGTGAGCACCCAGAAAATTCAGATATTGTGACCACCCGCACAACAGATGAACATTTATAACACTACTGTGAGACCAGGACAAGCGAGTTCATACATTTAACGTATATGAATAAGGTATTTCCACGGGAAACTTTACCTAACATTGTCTACAAAAAATCTTATTTTTTGTTCAAGTATCAACCTGTCATGCCAACATGAGCTTCCTGATTTGTACATCTTTTAGAATAGAAGTTCACAATGTACTTCACCTTAAAACGACCGCTCTATGCCCATAAGATAACTTATACACATGCCCGAAACTTTTTTTCTCTCATTCCGTTGTTGGCGTTTTTTAACTGCTTGAATTACGACATTACAGCGATGTAGCGGCTATTGGCTTGGTTGCTTTCATTTGCAGTAATGGACGCAGTTGATAGCCACAGAAAAAAAGCCGCAAAAGCAAAGCGGATATGGAAGGCGTTTCTGCTGCGAGCAACAAATCACGCAGTGCCGCTCCGGGCTTGTGATAACTATAGTTTTCGCAGTGCTTCCCCGCGCGAATGAAAGAGTGAAAGCGTTTATAGGAAGTGCCACAGAGTCCATTTAGCCATTGAGTCCACTTTGCCATGCAGGTTGTGCCTCAGGATTTGGAAACATGTTGGCGAAGCGGTTATCACGCGAAGGCTTTTTTGTATACGCCGGCTGCCGGGATGCATCTTGTGAGGGTGCTCTTCAACTTTCAAAATACCCCAACGTCCACGTTCTGCAGATGGACGTAACAAAAGACAACGAGGTAGACGACGCTCTATCTTTGGTCGAGAGTAATCTTGGAACAAAAGGTGAGATTTTTCATTATCTCTTTGACGAAGCGGGAAAACTGAGAACTTCTTTACATTCTTGAACCAATATGCTTACCAGGAGCGAAAAGCGACGAAAGGGTAATACACAATTCGCATTACCAGTAGTTCTCTTAAGATAACCATTTCACAGCACCTACAAAAAAACAAGTAAATTTGCTTGTAACCTAGCATAACTTCAAGTAATAAGGACAGTGTTTTCAGCCACTGAATATACTTTTTTGCGAACTTTTATTTCAATTTGCGATTGGTGTTACTGTGTTTGGCTTGAATTGCTTGCATTAAAAATCTGAGATACCCAAGAAATGATCCAAACAAAGCACCAGTAGATCCACCAGCCGATGCTGGTCGACACACTAGAGGGTTCGAGCACTCGCAAAAAAGATGGGTGGCCTAGCTTGATGTGATCAGCTCCTGTCATGTCAGAGGTGCAGCAAGTCATTGGTCATTTGTTGTTACTATTGTTGCTGTCATTTGTTAATAAGCATCATCATGAGCAACACCATACAGACAGCCAATGCTAGACGTACGCATCTGCCATGGATTTACTGCCTCTGCCAGTTCGGTTCATGGGAAGCCGTTGTTTTCTAGAGTTTTTTTACCTCGTGCTGATTCACATTTTCTTGTCTGCTTTCAATTTAACGTAATATTCCGTGGGTCACTGGTCAGACAAAGCCAGCTCATTGTTGTAAGTTCTGGTTTTACATGTTCGAGTAAAATTTATTTTTTCTTCATACTCTTCCAGAACTTTTAAAGGCTTGCAATTTAGAAAGCACTTGTATTGGTTTGACCCTTACCTATTCAGCGACAATATTTACCCTTGAATATATTTTAGGCTTTATGAGCAAGCTTACTGCCTTGATACTTCGCAACACTATAATGCATCTAGCTTCGCATTGCACAAGAAATACCGTTCTTATTGAGGCGAAAAGCAAAAACGCCCGTTTGTACGAGATTTTGGCGCACGTTAAAGATCACCAGGTGGTCAATCTTATTCCGGAGCACTCCACTACGGCGCGCCTCATCTCCTGCTTTGCTTCGGTGCAGTCTCAGCTGTATTGTGTGCCAACCGTGAGCAATTATCTGCGCCCTGTCATGGCCAGGACACCACATTTTTGACGTACTGGCGTATTACTTAACAAAAAAGTGGCCAGTATTAAGCAAATACTGGTACGAACAACAGTGCAACTAGTGTTGCAGCACATCGTAGGCGGCCAAAATCACTGGTGACTGAATTTTAATATAACGGCCACAAAACGCAACACCTATGACAATACGGTTGTGAAATGTTTTATAGAGTACCGCAAATGCATATTTAAACTTTGCGTGCAGGTTGTTAATTTAGGCCGCGGTATCCAATTTGATCCTGAGGCAAGTTGCATATGGGAGGGGGGTTGCATATTTTGCATAGGATGCGAACAAGAATCTTAGAAATGCGTAACTAGCATTCGTTTCGATAACCAAAAGCTCGGTAACTCTAGCAGTTGAAATGGTAAAATTCGTGACCTATATATGTGTTCTATGGGTCCAAGGGCATCGAGGGCCAAAGAGCGCCAAGACAATAAAGGTGGCCCTAGTGAATGCGTTTTGGTGTTGGAGCTTCAGATATAAAGTGGAGATGGACTAATGTACACATACGTAGAATTGGCATCTTATCAAGGAAGTCGCAAATAAGCAACTAGCAAATCACATTCCTCTCAAAGGTTGTCTTTGCTTTGTGGTGCAAACGTGGAACTGGTCTAGTCGTAGTAACGAAGAATAACAAAAAGAGGCCAAAGAAAAATGCTGGCAGTAATAATGATAGCACAACCCCACGTGACTGGAAACTAATCTTTCGCCATCGCCAGATCGCAGGGAGTGCTTAGGTTTAATCGTAAAATATTACGGCTGCAATTCTGGTGTAATTTTTGCAACCAGATGGATTACGTTTTACTTCAACAGTTTTTACATTCAGTACCCTGAGAGCAGGAAAAGCAGTGACATCGCAACCTTGATTCGTTTTTCCTCAATAACCGAAAAGTCCGAGCTTCCTTTTCAGAAGAGTGAACATTGCCCCCACCTTTAATTTTCTTTCTCGCAGTGCTATGGGCCGTCGTGGCAAACGCCGGCTTCGCAAGCGTTGGGCTGGTAGAGTGGCAAAGTATGCAGTCCATTCGGAACATCTTCAATATCAATGTCTTCGGTACAGTCAACGTGTGCAAAAAATTTCTGCCCCTACTCAGAAAGTCCCGAGGACGGGTCATTCTCGTCTCTAGTGTTTTAGGCAAGTACTCATTGAACAGCCATAGCTTTGTGCATGGTCTTTGTACTGCACGCCGAATTTCGGCTTTCACTCTTCATTCTTCAAGCGTGCATCGTTTTTAGCTACCAGCGTTCTGTAACAACCGCAGTAGGCTTCCCTTAGCACGCCATACTTAGTGCTATATTCCCTGGGACTAATGGAAGCTGTCATTCTTTGTGTTCTCGGGTGGGATGCAGGTCGGACAACGGTTCCATATGGCACGCCATACTCAATGACAAAGCATGCGCTTACGTCGTTGGCCGATGGACTCCGAAGAGAGTGCTTTGACCAGGGCGTGGACGTCGCCACTATTGAGCCGGTAATGTACAAGTAAGGTGATTTTGTTCCTTTTATCCCCACACCAGTTAAACGCGTTTTATGGTAGGGCTAACTATTTTCAAGCCAAGCTGTACAACTGGCTCTGCGACAAATAATTGAAATACCATATTTCAACGTTCTTGCAAAGAGGGAAAGTGAAGTTCACCTTGAGAACGCAAATAATTTCCAACAATTTACCGCCGATGCCACACTGAACAGTCTTAAGCGCAAATGGATCTACGAGATGCAAGTCAACTACCCACGCACTCCTGCAGCACAACAGGTTTCGGTGGTGGTGGTGGTGGTTGTGGTGGTGGAGACATTTATAAAGCCGCTCTGTGAGACTGGTCCTTAAGCCCAGGGACCCATCAGACAATATCGGGGGTCTTTGCTTAGTAGACCAAAAGAAGCTGTGTATCCAGTTACCCGTCGCTTCTGAGGTTTTACCACATTTAGAGAGAGGGAGGAGAGAGAAAAGAGGTTGAGTTTTGTGTTTTGTGCACTCCTTAGTATGATTTCATGAAGTCGAGCTAGGGCCTATGAACACAACGCCTAAATGCACCATAACTGAATTCATGTCCAAAAAAGAGACAAATGGCCTGCTAATTAGATGTAATGCTATCAGTAATATACTCCAATTACCCAGAATAGCAGACACTTTGTCAACGCCTACGAGGTAAATCAGTGCCCGAACTGGGCACTGATGTACTGCGAACATACGACACAGATCTGTATCCGACGCATAATTCGCATGGTCGCCCGTCATAACAATTCGTAATCGCTACATCTCCTAAAGCCGAAGAACGTTACTGTTCTTACGACAAGTCTTATTACTAGGGAAGCAATTCTTGATTAATCTTGCTCTTTGGTGAAGTGTTTTAATGCCAAACAATAAAGCAACCCCACGACAGGAATGACTACATGTTCAAACGACACACGGTTTTCTCCCATGTGTGTCTCTCGTCATACGTTTTTTGCGCTCCTTTACTATTAATTACCAAAAAATCTACCTCTCCCGACTTTTTTTCACGTCCTTTGTTTTGTGATGCTCGCAAATTGCTTTAAAACTTTCCCTTATTAGACAATGGTATACCTTGAAGGCCGCAAAGTTACGACGAAATTTAGGCTGCCACGAAAGCAAAAAGGTAAACTTGCAGCAGGCAACATTATTAGGAGCTCAGAGTTACAGAACTTACGTTTGTAAGCTAAACTCATCGGTATCAAATTGAACAAAATGGGCTTTCCTTGAAGCATCACAAGACAGACCTAATCATTTCTAACAGGCTACGGCATCCCGTCTTCGGAAACAATGTCGAGGTCATGGTTTTGCTAGTAAACGCGTCTATAAACGACCCTTAGAACAGTCAGTAGCCGGAGTCTTTTCAGCGATCCCAAGTGTCGAAACATCTGCGGGGTCGCAGGTCATTTAAACTATTGCACTGTTGCTTGGGGAGAGGAACCAGTGGTGTCTTCTTGCTGCTTGAGAGGGTTCTTGAATGGTTGCTGTGTTAGTGGTGTTGATTTTGATTGGGAACCATAGCTTTACTAGATGCCATGGAAGCAGTTAGCCGCATCATTTTCCTCCTCTTAAGCAAGTTACTTTCCTATGGCTGGTAGCCTAATCTCGCCCGCTTGAAAACTGTTGTATATATTCTTGGTTGGCAATCTTTACACTTCTTCCCCAGCACCAAACTTATCGCACGCAGTTGGCTCCAAAGAGGCGCTTCAACAAGACCTGGCCCTTCTTCCTACCGAAGTGCGAGAAGAGTACAGCGAACCCGAAGTCCTTCACTGGGTTCATTCTAGCAGTGTCTTAAAGATGATCATGAGCCGGAAGAACGTGAATGGAGCCATCGACCAAATGATTCTTTCTGTAAGAGAGTCCGAGCCCAAGCCCTACTATTTTGCCTGGGCTCCTCTGGACTCTGTAATCTACTTTGTGTTGTGGAACACCCCTGCCGAATTCTTCGATGCAATGACTATCATATTGAGGAAGTTTGTGAGATGGTTCTATAAGTATTCAGACCTACCAAACCTCTAGCACATTACTTGACATTGTGCCTTCTGTAAACGAGATTCCGGTGGAAGAGACGGAGCGTGAAGATTTTTAAGCCGTATTCGATTTACAACCAGGGCAGCGGAGTCAATGTACGGAATCTGGTGCCAAAGCTTGATGCACGTGTTCCTAATAAAAGCACATGGAGAAGTTATCTCTGAAGCGTGTATTATGGTTCAACAATATTACTTTGGGCGCAACATCACAGAGGGGGCTAACAGTACGGATAAATAAGACCTCTAGATAATGGAGGATAAATGTGGGAGTTACGATTTAGCGAGATTCCCACTTCCTCACAGGCAGATAAGTAGCTGGAAGTGGATGTAAGTAAGTGGGCTTGGCAGAATATCGTGTCATCATTTCGGCCCTGTGCGGGCTAGCACCTGGCAGCCGGAAATAAATTGAAATATTTGCAGGAGTGTAAATGACACCATGCAGAAATTTCTTGTCAATAAAGATGCAAAACATACACAAAAATTGCACCTGCTGAAGTGTCTAGCCCCATTCGCTGACATATAAGGATTGTAAATAAATTTTGCCGGTTACTTTACTTATAAATAATGCAGAAATCTTCCAGACATTACACCGGCAGTACCGAGTGAACTCGCTGTCAAGTCACCTTAGGAAACACCAGCGATCTGCGTACTCACAACGCACTAGCAACATTGTGTTGTTCATTTACACACATAATACAATTTACTACAGTTCGATCGTAGGCTACCCTTGATATGCTCGGTGAGAGCCTCCTTTCCGAGTTGGAGGCACCGTTCTCCATCGGGAAGGCATTCGATTATTAAAGATAGACTCTAGACGGTGGTGCGAAGTAAGAAAATTTATTTTGACAATAAAACCTGAGTCAGTCATATATTTGATTTGCATCATATAGGGGCGGGGCATCTGAGTTGAATATCAGCCAAACAGTTTTCGTTGCTAACCGCTTGCGGGAACCGCATAAAATCAAAACGAGTGGCACGCTGCCAGCAGCGCTTAGGAATACAATATTCGTGCAAAACGACGACTTAGAGGGCATTAATTCTTTTGTGTCTGAACATTGGCATGCAAACAAATGAAAGTTATATAATTATATGATTCTTATTCGAGTCTGCTGCGCTTGCGAGTACTGAAGGATGTTTCTCTTCGAGTACACGACCATGTTTCAAGAAGATATTAACTACACAGCCAAGTTTTCTTCCAGCTGGCGACCTCCGGGGTGTCCTCATCGACATTCGTGAAAAAGCTCCAAAATCGATGCCGTTACCTTCATTCTCACCAACACAACGTCGAAATCATTTAAATTCAAAGATGTGACCCTCTGTGTGATCCGTCGCCGCACTCGATGCTCAATGATCCGATGATCGCTGAAATATTGGCTCGTGCTCGGCGGCACGTGGCAAACGATGAGCTAGTCCAAGCAAACACAAAGCGTACAATATGTATGCTTTATTTACGCTACGTATTTACAACTTTCAAGGCCCATGATCGCATACAAGAGATCGGGCAAAGTCCCCGTCGAGCCGGGCTCACCGCGCTCTCCTCTCCTCTCAATCCTCCGCCTCCTCAAAACATCGAACTCCTAGATTTACGACCAAACCCCCGCCCACAACAGGGACATCACAAATTGAGAGTCAGCACGGCTCATTGATTAGCCCACACTAGGCCACTGATTGGCCACCGGGACGAACAAAGCTATGTGGGTTCAAAATAGTCACATGACCCAACTCTCTCACTCTCATACAGAAACGCGGAGGTATTCTGCAAAACACGCATATAACACATGAGCAAACCTAGCGCCATCCATCGGTTGTCCGGCGGCTCATCTTAAAGTATTATCCATTAATTGCGCGCCTATAGCTGTGCCCCACACCGCCAAAATTCCTTTTCTTTGTAGACACCTGGAGCGCCTAACAAAGTCGGGTCACCCACCCATTGACGCATTCCAGCCGACAAGTCACGAGGGTCAGACGTGTGACGAACGGGAACTTCTCCCCGTAGCTTTGAGCAATGCATCTGTCATAGACAGAAAGTCTGGTGTCATCTTCATAGGAAGAGGACCTTTGACCCCTCTGACTGACCTCCAGCTCGTGTGCGGTTCGGGCATTCTCGTGGCGGTAATCGCGGTCGTTAAAATGTCAACGGTCCCCCTCCGCCGGTCTTCGAAACGAACGCAAGGAAATCCTCGTTCGAAAGCTGACATCGCTTCCAGTTATTATGGTGTACCCGTTATACCTCGGTCGAACGGGAAGGCTTTCAGTTCTTGAGCCCGTTTTAATAAAGTTATTATGGTGTGGCCGGCGCGTTTGTATGCGTCGTCTCCGGGACCGCTCGACGGGTGAACACAAAAGCACAGCGAATAACAAAGAAGCCTCTGCGGTTTCTCCATACGCCCCTCACGCCCAAATCAGCTCGCCGGCGTGAAAACAAACACCACAAAAGTAAACACGCTATACCTAACGAACTACATCTACTTGCTGGGCGGAATTAATTAAGTGAGGTGCGCGAACTTAACAGCATCTAACCCCAACGCAGACGCACCAGAATTATATTACAAGCGTGCATCTTTTTTACCAACTTTCCGCGCCAAATGACGACAGACAGCCCTTCTTATATTTTCTACATTTATAAATACATTGGTAGGGGCGTAACAGAGAGGCGTTCGAGATAAGAGGCGTATACTTTCTTATCTCGAACCATTCCTTTCTCGCGGTTTTCAAGATACCGTTTTGACACAATGGAAGCCCGGTTTCACCGAAGCGCTGTGTCCAGAGATCTTATCTGGGATTTGTGATTGACCAACATGGGCATGATGAAATGAATTAGTTTTTGGCAGGGCGTCATCGATGCCACTAAGAACGCCTTCGCTTTAGTAACTAATCTCACTCATCATTAAAGAACGTTCCCGGGCAGCTGTCCCACGGTCTTCTATTGTTATCCTATTGATGTCAAACTTAATGGGGCACGTGTAGGGTGCGAAGCTTCGCAAGAGATAGAAACTCTCCAATGTGATCCCGAATTGTCAAAAAAAAATGCCAACGTAATCTCTCCCTCTTCTATGTCGTGTGTAATTGTCAGAAAATAATCCCAAAAAAGTTGGAAAACGTTGAATATTCGAACAAATACGTCAGGCCATGTCATGCTTTGCTTTCAAATATTATCCCCACCCGTGTGTGGTTATTCCGGCCAGCTATTTCTTTGGTGTTTCTCTTACTGGTTACTTGGAATACTCATGCTTAATGTTCACATACCCCCGAATGAGCGACGTAGGGCGAGAGAGAGCAATATGTTAAAAATCAACCAATACTCCGCTTTTCGGAAACCTCCGTATTGTTCACTGTTTAACTGGCTCATTTGGCTATGAATTATTGTGCAAAATATGTGTTAGCATAACTTTTACTTGGTTCCGCTGTATTGTGGCCTAACGACATGTTTTAAGCTTGAGTACATGTTACTCAGTTGCTCCACTGCAACGAAAATTTCACCCTTCCTGCCCTACAACAGTGGAGAACCCCTGGTGCTTTTTAGCACAAGACAGAGGGGATACAGAATTTAGGTAAGAAGTACGAGCAACCCTTTATTTCCCATCTGCATTAACGCTGGCCATCCCAAAAAAGTTACCTAAATTGAGGCACATACCTTTATCTGGATTCTTCTGCCCAATACGATGATGTCTAATAATGATAGCTAATCCACTCTAAATACACATCGAAGGGATAAGGCGTATAGGCTTTATGTCCAAATTAAGTTTTTTAATGGCACGCGACTTTCGCGAGGCCAGTGTTCCTCATTACCTCAACTTCGCATCATGCCACATGAACCTATCTCTTCGGCAGACTAAGCTGCTGATAAACCCGACATAAC
Source organism: Haemaphysalis longicornis (assembly GCA_013339765.2). Lineage (NCBI taxonomy): Eukaryota > Metazoa > Arthropoda > Arachnida > Ixodida > Ixodidae > Haemaphysalis > Haemaphysalis longicornis. The sequence goes on along the minus strand of CM023455.1, from coordinate 74,332,564 downwards.
TTCCCGCTAACATAGCAGGAACGCCATCTTAACGAGTATCTCTGAATTGCAGAACCCTCGCTGTGATATAAGATTCCCGTACATACCCGTACCCACTTTAAAGAACTGCCTTGCTTCTATCGCAAAAGAGACAGTGAGCTCCGAAACTAAAGTAAACGTAGCCTAATATTCGTAAATATAGGCGCATAGCAAGGTTCTGTGCAACATTCTTGACACCCGGATCAATATAACCTTGCTAGTACGCAACTACTTCATCATTAAACTAGGACGCAAGTTTCTAAGAACAGGTAAAAAAGCTAAAAGAAGCTGGTTTTCTAACTAGTGCGCTGGCGTCAGCATGCAGTAAGCTTGTAAGAATGATAAAAGGCTGCGACAACCCTAGCGCACAAAAAGAAGTAGATCAACGAAAAAAGTTCGCTGTAGTTCCGTACATCCACCGTACGCACCGTACCACTCACAGATTAAAAAAGGTTGCTTCCAGATATGAGGTGCAGGTTGCCATATAAGCACCAAATAAACTAGGTAGAGTCTGTGCCATAGTAGACCGAAAGAAACGGGACACACATTCAGATAGTCCATACATTTGCAGTGTCAACCACAAGAACAAGTACATCCCGTGTAGTGTTGGTGTTGTTTATAAAATACCTTTGTCTTGTGGTCATGTTTACGTTGGCCAAACGGGCCGTTGTGTAAAAGTACGTTTGAGAGAGCAATTCAATTCTTTGAAAGGCCCACCTACATCTCATTTGTCTGATCACTGTCGTTCGTGTTCTACGCGCTCATGTCAGCCCCAAGTTGAAAGAAACGGTCTTACTCTAACGTCATTCTAATCAGCTAAAGCGCGAAATAATAGAGGCGTTTCATAGAAGCAGGCTTGGTGAAGAGTGCATTAGTCACGTATCCGTCACTTTACATGATAAAGAAGGGGCTTATCTTGCTTCTGGTTGACATTATGATGGCGCAAACTAGTTTCTCCCCTTTTTTTCGCTATCAGTGTTGGTATGGCACAGATGTTAGCGCTTGCGTCATTTCAATGTTTTTTATGTGTAAATGTCTTTCAGGTCAAATAAAGTTTTGAGTTGGTAGTGAGCGCTCGTCCTGTCTGGTTCCTTTCCTCGTGTATTTCGTCCTACCACGCTGTTTCTACATTATGTAGGCTACAAGCACTGAGATAAGTGAGGCACCCAAATGAAGGGCGGGTACGTAATCTCATTTCGTCGAGGAGGTCGCTTTCATTATATATACCGGTTGGTCTGATTCTGCGACTTTAAAACCTGATGTGTGCCTTTGGAGATCTGATCAGCTAGGAATATATGCATATGATTTCGGGGATAAACTAACAGGGTAGAGAAACAGAAGGCTTGTCTTCCCATTCGCGACGGGGCCGCTTTTCCGATGGTGGCGAAAAGCAAACACGCCCGTGTGTACCAGATTTCGGGGCACGTTAAAGATCCCCAGGTGGTCAAAATTAATCCGGAGCCCTCCGCTACGGCACGCGTCATCGCTTGCGTTCCGTCGGCGCGTTAAACCCTACAATCAATCGATCAATTCCCATTCGCCCACGTTATAGAAACGGGAAAGACTTAAGAAAGCAGTCTTACTATCTGCGCCATATAATCGTGATTTGCGAGGACACAGTCAGGTTCTATACATATAAATGATTTAAAGATTGGGTTCGATATGTCTGCTGTAAAATAGGAGGTGAGAAGAAGGAAACATTCAAAGGAGTTACCTTTAGGTACTCTTGAGATGGTCCGTAAACACTGAAATCAGTACTATAATGCGTTAACCAACTTATACCCCGACAAGAAGAAAAAATATTTGTTTTCTAAGTTTTTGCATCAATGCACGTCGGCTGAATATCTGTGACAAACGAACGTCAGCATCGACGCCTGTTTTTACTGCATACAGCTGATTTAGAAAGGAGAACCCTGAGGAAGAACGCGGCATCAGAGAGGACAAAGTGAAAGTCAAACAGCCCAAATTTTAAACTCCCAAGAAATAGCTGTGGCTCAGAACGAACAACCCAATCATTGTCTTTTTGTAGCTACGCAGACTGAGTCATCGGCCACCAATTGTTTAGAACAGTGCAACGGCACATCGACACAAGTGACAAGCTTGACCACAACAGTAAGCCCACACTGGCGTTGGGCGGCGAAAGAGTTTGTCTGAATGAAAAACCACACAGATAGTTTCGCACACGCACTCAGTGATCAATTTTTCCACTCTACAATGGCGGCGTTTTTCCGCAAGGCCAACGAACATCTCTTTTACGCCAGGAATCCGAAAGTGAAGTAGTAGTAGTAGTAGTATGCATTGTCGAATGAGGCGGACGTAGCCTTGCATAGTTGCCAGCAATTTCTCCGCCTGATCGTCTCCAATACAATATCAGACACACTCAGTCACTACACCTCACTTAGTTCTATTATAACAGAGACCCACAATGTCACCGCACCTCACTTAGCCACATCCCAGTAGGAGACGAGACACCTCTCTTCACACAATCTAGTGGTCCATAGGAAACTGTAAATTTTTCCCTTCAGAACATTGCAGGGCCATCTCGCAGCGACCGCCTCTTCTTATTGTTGTAGCAGCATCTGAAGTAGCACTATCGTCACTGGTAGGATGTGCTGAAGGAAGAAGAGAACGAGGCTTGAGCCCACACACGAACGCCAGGTAGAGCCGGAGCCACCTGCACGGCCCTAGAACTCGGCACAAGCTAGGTGTGCACCCTGCCCTTCCCTGCCTCATCCACCCACGCAGAGCTGGCTGGACTCCTTTTGGCCGCAGATCTTCTTCTCAAGCAGGGAACCCAAGTTCGGGGGGCCATCATCCTGACTGACTCACGGTCTGCCCTCCTCCTTCTGCGTTGCGCCGACCAGCCAGCCAGCTCTAGCGGCTACGTTGAGCGGTCGCTGGCGGCCAAGCTTCATGCGGTGGAAGCGCAGGGGTGTCCACTTCGACTTCACTGGCTGCCATCGCACGTGAACATCACGGGAAATGAGGTTGCATATGCCTTGGCCAAAAAATCTGCTCGCCAGGCAGGGGTCCCAGCCTCCCGGGATGTGGTGTCATTTGACGCTGCAAGGACTATCCTCTCACGAGTGGTGGAGGCCATGCATCCAGATGCCCGAGTAGTCAGCGGCCAGGCCCCACGGGTCTTGCCCGGACGCATTAGCAGAGACGCCCGGTCGCTCCTGCTTCACCTGCGGCTCAATTGCTTTAACGTGGGAGCGTGCTTGCACCACCAAGGCGGCCGGGCGTCCCCCACCTGCGCGGACTGCCCAGAGCCCGAGACGCTAGACCACTTACTGTGCTCTTTCCGCCAGCACGACATCGCGAGGGCAGAACTCCGGGCCGTACTCAAGCAACTCGGTGCCCCATGTTACAAGCGGGAAGATTTCCTGATCCCCACGGGACCAGAACAGCGTGGTATGTGAGCGGATGAAACAAGAGGCCGCAGAAGACTATAGTTTTTCGACGGCATTTCAGGCGACTCGAGCAGACGCATGACCGTTTTTTCTTGGGTTTTCCTGTTGGAAACTGGACTCCCTGGAAGGTTTTGCTGTCGTCATGTGGTTCGTTGCTGGCTACATGGGTGAATAGTCGAGGAAAGGGTGTGGGGGGGGGGGGCAGTAAATAACCCTTTTATTCTTATAAATTTGATGGAGATAGCGTGCTAGACTACCAAAGCTGTGGAATACAGGGACAAGCTAAATAACTTAGTCGAAACCAGAAGAATCAAATTCACGGCCTTTTGGCTGCAAAAGGTATCACGGAGGGTAGTACAGTGGAATCTCGATAAACGAAAATCAGTTCAACGAAACTATGTTTATACGGAACAAACGCTTCACAATTGGTTGGTTTTATATTAAGGCAACGTAAAAAAAAGTTAGTTCGTTGGAACTCAAATTTTCCGACCACCCCAACCAGACTCGAAACTGCAACTATTTGGGCAAACGCAGCTCAGTCGCGGTACGTATCACAGGCCACCCGCACCCGCCCCTCTCGTCCCGGGTATTTTCCAGTTTCCGTCTCCGGTGGTTTCTGACATCATGCGGTGTCGTATGCGGCATTTCGTCGCGAAGTCGTCATATGACGGCCGCGCAGAAACAACCCCAGAATGAGCTTGCGTTGTCCAGGAAGATGGAGGTAATCGACGACTTCGAGAGTGGTTGCTTCACTAAAACGGCGCTTCCGACGAAGTACACCGTCTCATAGAGAGGCCATTTTCGGCAATTGAATCAGCAATTGAAACTTTGAAAAGTTTCTTCCAACGAGAAGAAGGTTTCGAACTGTTTCTGTGCAGCCTGTCGAGTATGAGTGATGTCATTCAGAAAAAGCGGCTGCGTGAGCCAAGACAAGCAATATCAAGTCGTTTTTCTCAAGCAAATAAATCGAAGATCCTACTGTGTTTTACAGGGGCAATGAGTGAGTGAACTGTTGACAATGATTTTAATCCAATAGTAGAGTACTTCGAAAACATTCGCTGTTTACTTTTGTGCAATAACGTTTCAGCCGGTAATGTACCGTTCACCTCATTGCCTAGATTTCGCACATCGGGATCCGCTTCCGCGGGGACCAATTGCGCGCACGCCCGCCGCGTCGGGACCAAGCGGCGTGAACAGGATTGTGCGATGCTGAATTTATTCTCTGTCTAAGCGAACGTCCTCACAAACGGACCATATTTTCCCGGTCGCTATCGGCTCCGTTTAACGAGAGCCCACTGTATTTTGTAGAAACGCCCAATAAGGTGGCGAACCAAGTAAGTTTGACAAGAGGAGTCTACAGGCGATTGACGAAAGGGTTGCACACTTTTTCCAAGAAACAAAATAACAACCTGGATTAATGCCCGAAGGTACAAACGGATGAAGTTATGTTCGTGAGTGTGCCCTAGTAACAAAACCTAAATAAATAATTCAGAAACATTTGTAGTGGTTGGACTTTGGCGTTTGTGCTATCTGTGTGAAATGTTTAAGGCGAGCATATTATGCTCAGCCTCCGCCACACAGCTTTTCTACCGTGCCGCACCTGCTTTGTGGGGAGCCCCTTACTTATGGAATGGCCATGCCTGCAGGCAACGAAGGCGGAAAATCTGGCTAAGCAATCAACTTTCAATGCAATCAACTGTAACTCTTATAGGGCCCTAGTGATGTCTATTCGAATTTAATTTTAAGTTGCGTATTGTTCGACTCCGCTGGATTTACCTCTCAGGTGAACATATGCAGACGTTAGGTTTTGGTATGCAAACAGTTAATCATACCTGCTTTTCATATCTTTAGCTTAGCGTAACAGTGTCATTTGTACGGTTGGCAGTCCAACTCAGGATTCAGCTCTGCGGGGCCTCATGGAGGGTCAGCCAATAGGAGACAATTTTGTTTTTAGGGCTCAGGAGGTTAAACCACGAATTTCGGCGCGGCGCATTTTCAGCGTTGTTTTTGGGGGGTGACGGAGTTATAACTTGTCTACAATCGCCAGTGGCTGTGGACTAGTTTTCTTTGCATTTTTGTGCCCTCAAGTCGAAACTTCCGGTGCTCCACATGTGTTTCCAAACGGGGCGTGTCATAGCAAGAGGTATTCACAGCACGCGTTTAAACAAGCAGAAGCGAAATGAACGAGTTTCGGCTCAACGCCTAGAGAGCAGATCGAAGCCATTCGAAAGCGCGAGATGGGGGGAGAGCGAGGATTGGGAAGTAAATGTTGTCAAGCGGCAAGAGAACGAAGCATTTCCACAACGCAGCCTGGAAGGAAAGCGTCTCAGGTGCTCAATGAGACCCGCCGCGGTGGCTCAGTGGCTAGGGCGTTGTGCTGCTGAGGTCAAGGACATTGCGGGTTCAATTGCGGCCGCTGCAATGACTTTTCAGATGGAAGCGAAAAATGAAGAACGCCCGTGTGCAGAGATTTTGGTGCACGTTAAAAATCCCCAGGTGGTCGAAATTAATCCTGCGCCCTCCACTACGGCGCGCCTCATAGGCCAGGTCTAGATTCGGTGCGTTAACCCCCCCCCCCCCCCAATCAGTCAATCAATCGCTCATCTAGGAATTAATGCTTTCGCACTCCTAATAAAGAGTGCTTAGATGTGCCTGGACTGTCCTGGGACAATGGGTGAGTTGCAATGTCACTACGCGTTTGGCAGTAGCCGGTGATTTCAATGTTGATTTGTGGGTAAGAAAAACTAAGTGCTTAAAGCGTTTCTTGTTCGACCCGTTTGGGCTCGCCATGTGCCACACCACTCGGCGGCGTACGTTCATGGATTTGACATTATCCAGTTGCTTAAATACAGCTGCGCGTATGCCGACCGTAGTATACCATAGCGACATCAAAACGACTGTGAGCGTTGTTACTAAGTGACGAAGACTTTACAGCTGCGCTGGTCAACCATTGTCGACCCTTGTTAAGCGTACCAGTACAGTACAGGTGGTTTGCGTTTATACATACGAAGAAACCGAGGCTTTTGTTCTTATACATTGTTCCCGCAAATGATTTCTTGTCCCATTGCGAGACTTCGCACCTACTCAGCACCACGCTTAACCCAGTCCTCACTGCGTAGACAGTTCACTACCTACCCACCCACCCCGCCTTTTCTAGCACACAGGTGACGCACAGGGCCCAGTTGGGAAGCAGGTTCCTTGTGGATCGCCTGTGATTTACTTGTAAACAACTTCTCTTAATCTAGATGCCGGTTCCCCAGAATTGGTACTGTGCCTTTCTGCTGATACACAGTCGTGCCATTCATTTGGTTACAGCATGTAAGTAACGACCTACATTCAGTGAGTCAGGGATCCACAGCGAGCGAACGAAAATTCCTGGATGACACCGAAGGTGGACAGACAGACAGACAGACAGACAGACAGACAGACAGACAGACAGACAGACAGACAGACAGACAGACAGACAGACAGACAGACAGACAGACAGACAGACAGAAACTGTCGCATTATTATTTATAAAATACATTTCTTTTTTAATCGCGTGCTCCCCAGAAAGCTGTGCTCTTTCCTAAACTGGTTTCCAGCCGGTGTCCAACCCTGGCGTAACTATCAACAGCGTACTTGCCCGTAGACCAAAATTCCTTGCCAGCGACTGTTACTGCACAGAAGTTAGCGACACTGTTTGTGGCTGTTCATTGTAACCTGTTTATGCACTTTCTTGCATCGTGCGCTATTTTTTGAACACCTACAATACCAGCATCTCCGCTTTGTGTTATGGTTCCCAAATATCTGAAAAACTGAAGCGAGCTCTCGGGGTGCGTGGCGAGGGGAGCAGGGGGGAGGGAGTCGGAAAACGGGGGCTTTGTTGAGGCACTTCGTGCCATTATGCTTTCTTCCTGTGTATACTGCAACTGTGGCCCTCCCCCAAAGCATGAGGCCCAAATGTAAATTAGTAAACAACCACAGAACAACATAGAGATTTTTTGCAGGTACCCGTCAAAAGTAACACCGTTTTCCTGAGGAGTCCTTTATAATTCATTCCGGCAGCACGCTGCAATAGTTTTTCGTCTTGTTTGGCTTATATTATACTTAAACACTTTCTTTAGCATTACAAGTTCGTAGACAATTTCTTTTTCTGAGGAGTTTGTAAGAACATAAAACAAACTAGCACCGATTAATGTACTCCCACATTACCACATGCTTGTTTCGCGTGATGTGAATTTATTCATTTATTTCACATACTTCCATGGCCCATGGGGCATTATTGAAGGGAGTGTAACTATTTATTTACACAGATAAAGGAAAATACAAAATAGCACGGAAACGATAGCGCTGAAAAATGTGGCGCAATTGTAAAAATCACTTGTATGACAAGAGTTCTCCTGTTGTATCACAATGTTGACGGCCCATGGATTTAAGCAAAATGATAACGCGAAAATGGTATCACACCGGTGCGACCAAAAACACATTCCTTACAAAAACCAAACAAAATACGCAATATATAAACAAAAGCCTAAGGCAAACAAGTTATGTAAACGTAGCGCGATGTTTAGCAGTCGGCCAGAAGCTACTTGAAATGTTGACATTTGCAGCTGGTTTTAAGGAAGACGGTACTTTTTACTCCATTCCAATTATGTTTTAGAGGTGAATAAACCGAACTAGAACGCAGTAAGGCATTGAGGTACGACAAACGTTTCGCAAATAAGCGATGCGGGAGGAAAATGTAACCTGAAAGTATAATGCGCGATCTGCAGTCTTTAGGAGTGGGAACAAGATACTGCGAGACAGTAGCGGGATAACACATCGCTGGCCACTGACACGAAGCGGCCAGAGGATGCCACTCGTATTTCGTATCGTCATATCACTGAAATCGCAGCATTCTTTGAAAAGGTGAGAAGCCAGACTTGGTGGCAATCACAATGGACATTCATGAGAACTGCACTAACGTTTAAGATAGGACGAGTTGGTAAATGTTCATCTTGGGACCGCAAGCAGAAAGGTTAAGGGAGCAGTTAGATATCTGGTTGTGGCATACGACACCGTGTACCTGTGCTTAGGTTTTTTTAAGGTAACTTTTTTGTACACCAGTTTGTAATATATTTTATCTTCCTTCGATGAAAGTTTGGTTTAATAGGCTCTTGTACTGCGTTTCTTGCCCGTTAGTCCTATTCGCTTTGCGCCGCGGGAACGAACACATTGGTAACTACGCGAAACGAAATAAACTTCCGCGGAGCCGTACGTATCGCATTGTTCGGGACCAGAACTTGCCCTTGCAGAATATTCAACAACACACAACCACCTCTTCATTTCTAACAGCAATTCAATAAGTTATTTCTTAAACTGAACCAGAAAACGAAACACGGTGAACACCAATATCTAAATTTCGTCTGGCACAAGACTTTGCGAAGAGCAAGTAGAACTTGTCTGTCAGTGCCATGGACCGGTAACACGTCCTCGGCCACTGGTCGCGCACTGCTAGGCTCATCTGGTCGACAACTTCCATTGGGTTGTCGCGAGTGATGAAGTAGAAAAAGTTTCCTGTGAACTTGGCCCAGTGCCTCCGCTCTTTCTTCCGGGATGAGATCTTGCCCCTCGTCTGGTAACAACTTCAAGTCCGCGGCGATGTGTTTTGGGCTTCCGATGTTCTCAAGGATGCTGGTTCTGAAAAATAAGGGTGCCAAAAATCCTGTAAAGTACATACTTCCAGTTGTATGCCCCCAAAACAAACCAGCAAAATCTCAGATAAATCATTAAACAGCCGTCTGCCCTTTATTACCGACTTGAATTTTTTACAAAACCTCGCAGTACTCACTTCCTGAATGAACCGTTGACCAGGGTTCAATGCATTTTCTGACGTTTCTCTAGTTGTTCAATAAAGCGAGAAAGCTACGTTTCAATAACCAAACTAAAAATGCTAACAGTGATATAACACTGATAGAGAATTTATTTGGAATTTTTGAATGAGCCCTGATTGCCTAACCTCACGCAGTTCTTTCTCTGTGGATGATAAATATTGTAACTTCTAGATTTTTTGGGGCTCCAAATATGAAAAAAGATCTAATGACGGTGTATATGCAATCTGCAGTGCCGGGATAGCGGAGATCTGATGAGGTTGTCTTTAATGAGTGCGATATACCCTGGGCTCATTCACACTCGAGTTACTGCTATTCATGGTGGTTAGCTGTAAAACTGGACAGGGATGAGAAGTATAAAAATAAGGATAAACCCTGTAAACTCTTCGTCGAGACCCACGGGATATGTTTGATAAACTAATAAAATCTATCTTCCACTGCGATTTTTTTCTTGTCACGTTCGAAACAAAGAAAGTACGCATTCGTGTATATGACTGCCACATTTATTTTTGTGTACTGCCACCACGCAATTTCCACTGGTCCACAAAACGAAGACAGGATTACTCGCCTAGGAAATCCGTGGAATCATAGAAGCCCCACAAGAACTGCCTTCACCAAAAAACTCTTGTTTTCCTGCATAAAAGTTTGTATTTAAAAATAAACGTTTTGGCATCACTAACACTGGTAATCTCTGTTAAAAATGAATGCAAGGTAATTTTTAATGATCATGGTAGTCCCAAAGGCCTGACGGTGCACAGAAATGTGAAATTTTATAGACTATGAGAGCACTTGAGGTGGAGGATACTTGCGTTTTGGATGTTTGTTATGGTCATACAAATAACATCCGGGATCAGAAATGGAAGCGAAAAAATCATACCCGAAAAACACGTTCCTAAAATATTCTCCGCTTTAAAAAATGGTGGCTACAATACGGGTGTTTTACATTGACTGTTTTGAAACTGTTGCAGATTGCAATCACTATTTGACTACAGTTACCCTGAGTAGTTTTACTAGAACTTTCAAACCCTCAGCGGGGAATTTGTCGTAAGCCTGCAACTGTTTTTGATAAGTTATTAAAATGTTATTTATTTCAGAACACACTGTGTGCTCTGCAGCAAACAAAAGAATAGAATATAGGTCATATCTAGGCACCAGGTATCAACCGTTCCTATTCGAACAATCGTTTACGGTTAGACCTGAATGTAACGAACGTCCATTTAACAAATTCCTTTATTTAACGAAGTTTTTCAATTATTTATTACCAACCTCATTGAAGCCGACGTGTTTGCGACCTCTACGTGACGAAACGCCGCGGTGGTTAGCCTTTATGTAACGAAGTCGGCGAGCTGATCGATCATGATTTTGCTTTCGAATAAAAAATCGACAGGAGCAATGACCTAATTTGGTAGAATACAACGAAGTTGACAACAGTTCGCAATTTTTTTGTTATATCCACGTTTTCGTAACATGCAGGTTTTGATAGAAGGCTCGCGGTGAACCAAACAGAAACTCAACCAGAATTCCAGACAGAGTGAAGTAAACTCTCTCTTAAAGGATTCATTTAACAGTGACAAACGGCTTCCTTTGCGCCTGCTGCTTTTGCACGAGCTTAGGCATCACATGGCGCGCCAAAGAAGCAACGTCACTTAACCCCGTATTCAAAACACTTTTTGGTTCCGAAATTGTTTCAAGAACCAAACTCATTCTGAAAGGGTGCCTTTTCAAAAACATGGTGCTCTTTTGCCCACCCAAAATTGTTGAGAGGGTGCTAGCTCGCATGCTGTACGGGAGGGGCGATGGCATTTAAAAATGGGAACTTGTTCTAAAAAGAGAAAAATCTTCGTTTTAAGACAGCACAACCCTTTACCGGCGAACCGACACCCCAGACAACGGTGAAGATGCACGACTACTCGCCGACAGGCGGGCCTAGCAGGTCAAAATGTAACTCTCGACCCGACATCACACTCATGCGTGCAAACGCACGGTAGTTCGCGGTGTGGGCGAAAAACAAAGGGAAATGTAGTTACTCTTGCAACCTTGTATGGCGCTACACAAGAAAAACCCAAGGCCTCTGTGATCAGCCGCCGGCGGCCCGCCGCGTCGCGCAGCACCGCTGACCAAGAAGCGCTGACGGCAGCTGATTACGGAGGCCACGCAAAATTTAAACTTGGTGCATGGCCTTCGAAATCACCCCGCGCGCGCGGGATGATCCCGGATGCCATGGTTCCTGCTAGTGTGGTGCTACGTTAGCCATGAGATGGCGCTAGCCGCTCCTTTTATCATGATCTTGAATAACGTAGGCGAGATGGCGCATGCCGCCATCCCCACTTAAACGGGAGGCTTATAATAATAATAATAATCATTATCAATAACACCATCATAATCTTGATTAATTCCGTTTTTGCTAATTCTAGATGTTTTCACTGCTACTGGATTCTTAAAGTAGTGCTAGTATTCGGTAAATTAGGGCATTTCTCCGGCCGATTGTTCAGTGAAAGTGCCAAAAACAATGGATGGTCAGCTTAGAGACTTCATTATATCAATGTTAACCGCCGGAACACCTTTGTTACATAGGGTTCCCCAACACGTGGGCTTCTATGTCGGGGGCAATGGGAATTGAAAAACTTCGTTAAATCCAGAAATTCATTACATAATGGTTTGTTATATCCAGGTTTATCTGTAATAGAACTACCCTAAGGAGGCAGCGGCAATGAAAACGTCTGGAATAGCCTAAACATAAAATTCGTCATGTCGGTGATGATCAACAAAGGGGCAATCAGCACCATCCCGTGGCTAACGTAGCAGTAACTTTTGTTTTTCCTTCTGTAGCGTGACACCACACCCCCTAGCAACAGTAACTACCCTTCATGTTTTTTTTTTTTCAAGCACCGTTAACTGCTCTGCCGTTTCGCCTGTAGGTTCGGTTTAAGTTCCACACTTGCTTTGAGGAGCTAGGCGATCCTGTGGTGTGTGTAGTCACACGTCTCCACTTCTATATGTGATATCGATTTGTCGGTGATCACTGCTGCTGCCAGAAAATAGGAAGTTGTGTCTTTTCAAGAAAAGCATGGGATTTTACTTGGCGTCTCCAGTGACGAGAAGAGGAGAATGTTGCCGCCTGGTATAGTATCCCAGCTAGCAGCATCTCAACAATCTTGAGTGCGGTAAATTTTCTGCGAGCCTTAACTCACTAAGTTCGCGAAAAAAACTTTTGTCAAGGCACCCAGGTTTAACTGTAAAGTAAACGTTGAAAGAAACACGTTCGGAACTGAAGTTTGCCCTTGACGGGGGATAAACGCCTTTACATGGTTAAAAAACCTTTTGCAAACAAAACGCCGTTTGCAGGCCGAATAACAGGTTAGGCGAAGATAAGAAGGGAAACACACCTTCGAAAAAGACATTTCTATTTCCAAATTACTTTTCCTTTTTTTGGTTTAGTATATAAAATCTGGTTATTAACAAATACTTTCCTATGATCGGTCTACAGGTTTCTGTTCGAAGTTGCGCGACAAATTTGGTTGAAGTGAAGAAGCGTGCGAGCCCGTATTGCTCCAGTTCTGTATTCTGTGCAATTAGGTCTACAGCATATTCGAAGTAGGTTTGATGCGGACCTTTGAAATTCTGATCCAGATAGCAAGCCTAAATAAATAGCTGCTCTTTATTATTTCGAGCCTCTTTTTTTCTACTAAAAACAGCGCTCTGAAAACACAAACTGCAAAAGAAATAACGGTATCCATGTTAGGTCTTTTTTCAAGTTTGCGCTGAACATGCTTCCTCCGCTCCAAATAGATGTTTGCATTTTTTGCCCTCTTTCTCTCTATTTCTCAAGATAATGAAACGATGCACGTATGGTAGTTAAAGTATATCAACAAAAATGTCATTTACCATAAACCTAAGCAACTTAAAACAAACCGCATATTCACTTGCGGGAAACCACCTTAGCTCAAGTTAATGTTTTTTGATTGGTGAAGTGCATCAACCACAATTATTGGGATTTTATTATGTTTTAAGAGTATAAAAAGGGATGTAAGCCAACTCGAATAATAAGCCGAGAGAAACCACGAGGTAGTTTTCAGAACAATAGAAACTCACCCGGTAAGAAAAAGGCAGTATTCGATGTTATCAATACAGCACGACACTTCATTCCCAATTATGGTAAGCACCCAACAACCCAAATCCATGCCAGAATATATCACCTCCTCTCCAGTTAAACATTCAAGAAAAATAATTGGTTTGAATAAATAAATTTTTGACTGCGGTGACATTTTTAAATAATATTTTCTCGAGTATAAACCAAAAAGATAGATGCCGGAGGGGTTTACAGGTGTGTCATCAGTACAAAATATTTCCCACTGAAAACAATTTTTTTCAACTACCCACTGCATTTAAACCTTATAATTTAAACCTTATCATAAAAACCTTGTCATTTAAACCTAGTTATTCTTTTAAAACTCTGCAATGTGCCTTAAAGGTAGTTTACTCTGAGCAACCAGTGGGAATATGGTGGAGGTACCACATATTTAATGTCGCAGAAGAGAGGCACAATAATCTGGCAACAAAAGAGCTAACATTACTTGCTTCTTCTATTTAAATTATCTGTTCCCGTTAGTAATCTGGGCATAACGTGGCATCTAATACCTTTAATCTTTAGGGATAGGCCCTATTTTGCTTCTGGCAAAAACTTACTTGTAGCCGGTTGGCTCCACAGCGACAATATCCACGCCTTGATCTTCGCATTCTCTTCGCAGGCCATCGACGAGTGAGAGTACGGCGTGCTTGCTCATGCAGTAAACTGTAGTCCCCGGTATAGTCACTCGGCCTTTGAACGAAATGTTAGCAGAGAGACGATAAGTTAGCAAAATGCACTCGTTTCGATTTATGTCGAGCGTTTCGTGCAATTAAATGCGCTGATTGCGTTGAGGAACTATCCGCTGAATAGAAGCTGTATTAGACCGTTACGAGGTGTGAGGATAACATGATACCGCATGCACATTACAATGTGTAAAATATACAAACTGTTATCGCTTGGAATGGTCAAAAGGGTAAACATCAATAATTTTTTGAATGGTGGTCATTGTGTTGGTTGCGCACGTGGCTGAAATTTGTGCAGTTCCGTGTTTGAGGCAATGTTTTTTTCTCACCAGTGTAAGGGTTCTAGAAGTAAACATACTCTTAAAGTCCGCTTTGAAGAAACCAGTACGCCACTTTGCTCCGTAGTCTAACATCGTACGGTTATAATTATATGCGCAAAAATATAGGCAGATAAACGAGCTAGAAAACCCGCAGCCGGCACCTAAAAAAATTCGGTTAACTTTACGAAGCCATGCAGTGGAGGGACTTCCCCATTGGAAACTATGCGTGATGTTACTCCGTCGGAAGAACAAGACGCATAGCTGTTAGAGGGAGGCCAGTCACCGGCGGCCAATCACTGGCTGCAAAATGGTAAGTGTCAGCCTAAAGTCAGACCGGCAATGACACCAGGCTCTGTTTCGAAAACCGCTTTTGCTAAAACATAATTTAGAATTCAGGCAAGGCACAGTTTGCATGTTATTATTTTTAATGACAGAGGATGTGTATTTTTCAGCATTTCATTGTGCTTCCCTGGCGTACACTCTCCAGTACTATTTTCCCCCTCTTCGGGCTAAAAGTCATGCAAGACGATAGTGCCACTCTTGTAGAAATGACGCCCCTCACGTGGCTTATTTCAATACGAAAAGTAACATTTTGCAGAAATATTGGAGGCTTTGTTGTAGTATTGTAAGATTTTTTCTGCAATGCGCAACTTTTAATTGGAGCTGAAAAGGTCAAGCATCTCAAATAATGGGAAAAGCGACAATGCCTAACCAATTTTTTTAAAAAAATCTGTTTTTGGTGCGCTTTTACAGCAAGCAGCAGTTTATCAATATTGCTTTTAGGAATTCTGATGCAGGTGTCAATAACTATCCGATGCTCGTCAAACTAGAGCTATTTTTTTAATTTTGAAAAGTTCAGTTATGCTACTCAGAAGAAACATAACATTCACAGGTTCACTGCAAGTAAAACTTCGAAAGGTTGGAACAGGAAATCTGTGGGACAAACTGGGTTTGCGTACAGAGGCCACTGGTGACGATGACTAGACGTCCTCTGGACGTCTTGAGTAGCGGCAGGAAAGCCTTGGCCACTCGCATGTGTCCGAACACGTTCACCTCGAAGATGTTTTTGATTCGCTCCATCGAGTTCCACTCGACCAGACCGAGACCCGTGACCCCGGCGTTGGCGACCACGGCCCAAAGTTCTGCATCGTGTTTTCAAGGAAAATCAAACAGAGCAAGTAGTCTAGATATCTACTGACGCCGCGAACCACACCCAACATGGTATAACATTTTCAAATAAAAAAAACGTTATATCGCGTTGGTGTAACGCTTGGTTTGTATATAATGTTGTCAAAACATCAATACTCTTGTTTTTATGCTGGTGTTGGTCCTAATTCAGCGGCCCTATAACTCATCATTCTTAACTCAGGGAGCTTTGTTCCTTGCAGGAAACAATATTTTCTTGGTTTCCGAACGCAGATTTGTATAATTGTTATGGAGGGAGGGGGGCGTTTCATTCACATTAGAGTGATAGTGCAGTCAAATGTGATACTTCCAGGCTGAATTCGTTTGAAAATAAATACAAGTTTTGTTTAATCTTGTCACATTGACAAAACGGCAGAGAGGAACGGCAAAAAGCTAATTCTATGTCAGCCTGACTTGTTACCGACTTCAAGTAGGTGGCCGTACCACCCAATTTCTGGTTTTGTGGTGTTATTGGAGCATAAAGATGCTTTGTATTCACCTACATAACCATCAAAACTCCGAACCTGTATTAAATTCTTGCATTTCATGTCGTCCAAGGTTTGTTTCTTCTGGAAAAATTTTAAAACGAACTAGAAGGGAGGACCGGCTAGTATTTGAACAAGTTTCGTTCAATAATAAAGCGCGCATGTTACCTGAATCGCACGCCTCCAACATTCAAAATGCCTGAATGTTCTGTGAATGAATTGTCCAAGGTGAGAACACGAGAATGCTACCCAGTTTAATTTGCAAGGTGCATTGTTACACATTGGAAAGCCTGCAGATAGTATTTAAGCGTGGCTTTTCCGGTGAGTAGCCTGGATTCTATTTCAAACTATGCGGCTCCAAAAATCGAAATGTCCAAATAAACTGTTGTGCACATTATGGGAGGGGTAGTGGACCTTTTGATATAATATACCAATAGGCGCAAAAAGGTGCACGGGAAGAAGGTGGACATCACACAGCTTCGAAAGAATCACAAGTGTCCACGAAATCGAAATGCTTATACGCTCAGCTTATGCGATGTCACTTTACCGTTTGAGCCGAGCCCATCCTTGACCTGGGTAAGGGCTCGTTGTACTTGGTCGTCCTTGGTGATGTCCAGTGGCACAACTCGGACATTGTGTCGTTTGGTCAGCTCCTTGGCACCGTCGCTGGACGCGTTAAGGCACGCGGCGAACACAGCAAAACCGTCGTCGGCGAATCGCTTGGCCGCGAGGTAACCGAAGCCAGTGTCACAGCCTGTGAATGGGACAATTATCGGGAACGTTATGGCTGGTGCAGGGGGCCCAAAGAGATGATGCAATTTTCAGTCACGCAAGCTCTGTGCAAGGTCCAGCCAAACACTCGCTGTGCTTTGTATATAATTATACGAGTACAGTTGGGGTGCTTTGGACTCCAATGAATATCAAGGCGCAGGAATGTGGTACTATAGAAGTATCAGCAAAAGTGCCTTTAGGTGGTTTTGGTAAAACTAAAATTTTTGATGAGCGCTCTCGTGTCAGTATCTCAACATTAAAAACAACTTCACTAAAAATAGAAAATTAAGCCAGTTGTTTTGAGGGGTTTCGACAAATATAAACGTCTGTACGAGGGCCCCCACTGAAAAACTCCGACTTTATGCGACCATGCTTATCGTCGGCTTATCACATATTCGCTAAAAATTTGTGCGCAGCTACCACCGCCCATTATGAAGCTGCAAATGCTTCAGCTGCGAAGAACGTACATATCATTTTTCTTATACAAGTCAACTAGGAATCACTCCTACGTACAGACTTTGTCAACATTTTCTAGGCGAAGCCGAAAGTGCGCCAGCGGCAAAAACATTCAATGTACAAGCTTACATCTGGAGCGAGGCTGAAACGCTTTATGCCCTAGAGCTAGAGAAAACACTGTTCTTTCTTATTGTCATAAAGCATTTTCGTAACATTTAAAGGCAAAGTGTATTTTTTGGACTATTTGTGGTCGCGGAGGCTTAGGATAAGCCTAGAAAGTTTCGACAAAGGGTGTACCTGTTGCTTCTAAATATTTAAAATCTCACAAGACGGAGCCAAATGAACGTCAAACAAAAACTTATGTTCCGCATAACTCAGCAAGAACTACAGCACTGTCCAAGGCAATAAAAAAACCTCAAGAAAACCAAAGGTGACTAAGCGCGAAAAATGGAGAGCTGGAAGTCTTGAAGAGGGCTCTTCGTGAAATTTAAAAGCCCCTAGGTAGCATGTATGGTTTCTTGCGGCTAGCGGTTGCGCAGCCGAGAAATCCCGTGATCACCTCCAAGAAATGGACGAAATAGTGAAGTTGTAAACCCAGTCGGTAAACTAAAGTTAAGCTGCTTTTGTGCGCAAGGCGGTTTAAAATGCACACTCCTTAAATGAGGCTGTTTTATAAAAAAAAGGCCCTGCTGCACATTCAATGGTCTGGTTTTCAGCCATCTTTAGCAGGTTACTTACCAGTTATTACGTTACTAGCGGCTATTACCGGCTCCCATGTGGTTGCAGGAATAAACGCTCCGAAAGTCACATTGAAGAAAATGTTAACTTAAGCAAAGGAGAAACAAGAAGTCATGGACTGCGACATCAAATCAAACTGCATCCCCGTGTAGTATGATACCTCCAGTCTCCAATTGTTGCTAGGCATGAAAGAAAAAGCTGAACCGGTTATACGCGGTGTTTCAGGGCCCATTCCAATGCGTTTTTATTAAGTATACTGAATCATTCTACATAAATTTGAAGAGGACACGTAGATCACAACTGCGATTTCACACACGCTAATATACGCATCACGTTATCCGCAATTTGTGACGAACACCCTAAGTCTCTGCAGCGACCTTCTAACTACTATGAATAAACAATGCGTGATCATCATACATTTTGCGTTAAGGCTTATACCAACCCTAAGCGTAAAACCTTCCGCAATCTACTTCTAGTGGCATCAAATACGCAGGCAGGAGGCGTTTACGTCGCACCCAACCCGGGTGATCCCGCGTCTGCTGACCTCTCCCGTGGGCGTGCAATAAATGGCTCTTTTCTAGTGGCTCTGCAGTCATCTTTCACGTCACATAGGGACTCACGATATGCCACACGGGGCGGATTTATCCCGATTGATATGTAAAAAAAGATACATTAAGAGTTTCGAAAGCATGATGTTTACTATTGCAAAATACGTTTTTTGTCTGCAAGCCGACTTTTTCAGCCGAAGCTGCAGCTTTTTTGTTTTCTAGTAGAGCGCAAATCAACTCAGCCTTGCGCTGGGGTCAACGGCGTATCATACTGGCTATCCCTCCAACGTGTACGAGGGCCACCGTTCTCGCGCGCCATTCGGAAAGGTCGGCGATCGCCGCCGGGAACACGTGCAGGAAAAATACAGCCGCTATGGAGGAACTCCCGCCGTCGCTACCACTGCCTCAAGGTAGGCTAGTGTCGCTTCGTGCTCTTGGGGTGCCGATTGAGCTATTACATTTCTTTATACGGCGCTGCGGGGTAAGGCTGTTCGTATTTTTAACCACTTCACACGTGCCGAACGAGTCCGCGCGTTGGCCTTTGGTGCATAATGAACTACCAGGCTGGTCAGCAAGGCTAATCTCAACTACTTATCATCCGCCTGGGTTCGCCGGATTATTGTTTCAGCCACAACGCGGGAAGAAGGATATTTTTGCTCCTAAGGTAAATTGCCATGATCAAAGAAACGGACCTTCCTAAACAGTCATAAGACAACAGTACTTCATGATCGTTTCCCGCACAGCACAATGTAAATTACGAAGCAGCCAACCACGCGGAGAGCTGTGACAGTGTTACGGTTTCCGTTTCTGTGTAAAACTGAAGAATTCAGGTACGCACTCGTCACACAAAATGTTGCGATTCTTCCAATCTGTTCGATACAAGCTAATTATGGCGTGTTTCTGCAATGGAAAAAGGGGTTGATGTCGCTTTTGATTCCATTGATTATTTTGTCGGCAGGATTCAATAAAATTTGCTTCTTGCCCAGAATCCTTCGCAAAAGCTACAAGATAGATTGAAAGTATTCACTCTGAACACGGAGATACATTAGATTTGGTTTTGGAAGCAGAACCAGGAGGTCTTCAAGTAAAAAAAGCGGGATCACACGAAAGACGGGAAAAGAAGAAGGACTACAGAAATAGCGCACACACGAAGTCATTCCAAAATAAAAAGAAATCTTCCACACGCTGTGGTGACATATGAAGTGAAGTTTCGCGCGTTCTATTCTTTTGTTTTTTTCTACAGCGACATTGTATAATGGACAATCAAAGGTAACAGGACAAATGAAATCGTGACAAGTCTGGTGCTTAAATTGCTAACGAAAAGTAATCTCCATTATTCGTAGCAGGGCGATAGGCCAATTTGGCTTCCTCGTTAAACCTCCTACACGAAACTATCAGCAGTGGCTTAGCTCGCCTATGCCAGGATATACATAGCGTGAGCTAAGGTTCAGCTGGTTATTCTTAGGTTTCCTGGTTGTCTAAGATTAGCTGATTGTCATGATGACTGCTGCTAAAACGATTTCCAATCCAATCCAATCCAGTCCAATCTAGTCCAGTCACTGCTCCTCGCGCACGCGCCGCACGGCTCTCCAGGAGCCACGTGAAATGGCTATCAAGCGGCTCCTGCGCAGAGACTTAGCTACTGCGCAACGGAGGCGCACAGCTAGCCACGCGCCGGCGCCAGTGCGTCTGCCGCGGCTATGACTTCACTCCTGTGGAATGCGCAGACCGGCGAATGTGCAGACCCAATTCTCTACACACCCGTACTCCAATTGGATTGGATTTCCAATTCGATGCAATACAATCTGATTTAATCCAATCCAATCCAATCCAATCCAATCCAATGCTCCTCAGGCTTGCGCAGCATGGCCCTTCAAGGTCCACGCGAAACTGCTCAACCTCGGCCAGTGTAGCTTACGCTACAAAACCTCTAAAATATCCCCAGGACAAACAGGGCCAAGGACTCCTCTCTCTCCCCCCTAAATGCGCGTAGTAGAAACTGTGGTTCCATGTTCATTCAAGCTTTTAAGAGTCGCCACCAAAACTTTGCCGTACCACAAATGCTTTTTCACATTGTAATGATTTGAACTGGAACCACACTGGCGGTTGGTGATCTAATTGGCTTTCCATTAGTTTTACAGCATCAAACTTCGAAGCTGTAGAGCGTAGCCATTACCTTATATTTTGGCTATAAATTGTTCTGTCTTTCGAAATGTTCGGTATTTGAATTACCAATTCACCCAAAAGCTCCAAATAAGCTTATATTATACAATCGCCTTTTGACTGGTTCGGAACAAGCGTTATTTATATGCTTTTTCTTTGGCAGAACTCTTAAGTGCTGACTGTCTCGGTATGTTTGCGTCTGCCGCGCATTGATCGGGGGACCAATACCTTCGCACAACCAGAAAGCTTTATAAATAAAAAATATTGGGCACCATTTCTGTGCATATTCACTACTCATTTTAAGCAGCCGTGTGTTGTGTACGCCTTTGAAATAGCTATGCGACAGACGCCAGACCGTAGCGCAACTATCCACAGACATCCCAGTGTTGTCCTACTAGGCAGGCGTCGGTCTGCTCCTAAGGCTCTCCATTTTTTATTGCTTCTTTCTTCTGGGTCGTCTTTTACGTATGCTCTCCATAGTTACCACCAAGTTGGTGAATTTTTATTGCTTTGCAACACATGACCTTTATGAGGCTTATCGTTTTATTCTTTACCTGCATCTGAGTTGACGCCTGGAGATTCAGTTACCAGTAGAGCTATTTATGGCCAGCAGTACCCTCGGTATTAAGTATGTCACGTCATTGTCTCCAAGAGATTGAGGCGTGTCTCATTTCCGAATGAAAAAACATTTATACAGTTAACTACTTACAGCTATCGCCAACCAATTAAAACATTCTAATTTACTCGCCGCTTTTTGTACTAATGAAAATATTGACTTCATTATTAAACACCCGTACGACATATTTTTGGTTTGAAATAGGTCCTCATGGATCGTTACTGAAGCATATCATTACCCTCGTCGTAGTTTCTTTCTTCTAAAATAATTTCTGCATCATCTAAATAGTAACGACACCCCTACACCGAACTTTTTCCCGGAGCTTAAGGCATATCAGTAATTCGAATTGACTCATAACCTCTCGGTGAACCCTTCTAGTTTACACGGAACCCAGACGTCAGACATCACTGCAAATTTATTCAATATCACAACCAATTAACCTAAAAACGCTGTAATAGTAAGCCGCGTAAAAGTACAATCCTCATGAATAAATACTTCCTTTGCATAAGTATGATGAGTCGTGTGAGTGCGGTCAGCTTCCCAGGAATATTTTAAGAGGTTGTGAATGGGAAGCGCAACTACTACCTGGCAGACGTTCACACTCAACACCCTCAGAACATTTGTTGAAAAGCTCTGTACATGTAAACTTATTCAGTGAGGGAGATTCAACTAAAATCTCACAGATGTTAGACAAGTTAGACACTGACGCGATTCCAGGTACTCGGAATAACTGTAAACGCTTGGTGTAAACCAAAAACATAGATGGGAAAAGAAGCGGAACCACACCATATTTAAAGCCTGCGTGGACGAGCTGTATACACGCCGTACGGAAGTATTAATACCTTTCCGCAAGCAAAGAAAATATGTAATTGGAAAATGTGCTACAACAACAAGGCGTAGCTTGCAACAAGAAAACAAAGATGCAGTAATTCTCTGGATTCATTAGCTGTTTCTGTGGAATCACGAGGAACTTTACTTCCCGGAACAATGCGTTAAACGAAGTTAAAGAAGGAAAAGTTCAAACTTGCTTACCTGTCACCAGGACAGCCTTCTTATCAGTGTCCACAACTCTCCTGAGCGCGCGGCTCCAGATGAAAACTGCGAGCCAGTAGCTCGCCACCACCGTCACTGTGCAGGTTCCCACAAACGTCGCCGCCTCTGCCAACACGGGCACGCGGGCGAAAAGTTCCCAGACGGGGTACAACAGCGCCAGGCACACGATTAGGGCGTACTGCATGACTGATGCCCAAAGCCGCAATAATCCGTGTCGCCTTCCCTCTCGGAGAACGACGGCGCAAATGAGTGTCCGTCTGTTAGCGAAAGTGCGCGCACGTCTTGGCATCGGCTGCCAGCAGGAAGCGGAGCATCAAGGCTACTTATTAGAAACGGGAGTAACCCCTTTCAAGGTAATGCCAATGCTACAGGAAGTCGGCGAGAATGGTACCTTTCTCCGGCCGGAGATGGCATGCGCGCAGGATCAGAAGTGAACGACCTCGGTTCAACTCCCCGTCAAAAACGCTCCTGATCGAGAATGAGATTTGGTCTACGGAAAAAGCAACAACCTTCTCTGGTGATCTGTTGGTGCGATAAAAGTATCGCGATAGCTGTCTGTAATGCTAACGTTAATGAAGACGTAGCTTTAACTGAGGTGCGAGGTAAGAAAAAGCGAACGGGCGAACGACCTCCGGCACCTCCTTCGTAAACAGTACAAGGTCGCTCGTATTGCGCACTGCGTGATTTCATCATCGCATATGCATATTGAGCTATATTTCTAATTTCTCCCTCTATGCTAGCCTTGTTCCTTGTTTTAAAATTGTTTCCTTGGTGTAGATAGTAAAACTAAGCAACAGGATAGATAATAAAACAAGCTACAACTACCCCTTCTGGCACGAAAGTGAGCGTGTCTGGAACTTGGTTATCTGGATAAGTTTCTTACTTTTTGGAATAAAATTGTTAGTTTGTTGTTGTGTATTACGGCCGAATACAGACCGGGTTAAAATCAGTTTACACTCCCATCCAAGGCTGGGCCCTTGAGGCAGCCGCGGGCATGGCTGTTTTCCGTCGCGTTATTTTTGCGTGTTTATGACCGCACCCACTTCAATGCATTCGGGTGATTACGTTCGGACAGATTATCGCATAACCGCAGATTTGGCCGATCCTCCCGGTTAAGCGATTTGTATCCGCTGCTGCACTCAAAACTTTCGATAATACTGTGACCTTCGATAACAAAGCAAACTTTTTTTCGCAGCTTCTACTGGAAGGCGTCCGGCAAGGAAACTTGCTACTGGCGGCAAAGTAGCAACAACAAAGGTTGAAGTCAGGCAAAGGAATCTCCACGACCAGCTCTTATCGGGGAGTTCAAAGCAAAGCCCTTTGGCCTCGTTGGGGTGGTTAGGTGGAATGAAATACCGGCAGCTGGGAGGTACAACTACTGGAGTGCTACTGGTTAACATGAAGGGACTTATCATTGAAAAAAACTTTAAGCACCCACAGTTTAAGGACGCATGTATTGTGAAGGATGAATATAACGGCATATACATTGTGAAGGAATGCGTTACTGCCACAAGCGTTAACCTCGGAACCAAACCGTCAGTCGCACGCAGCCGCCAGAGCGGTGGGGACAAGCTACGTCGACCAGAGTTGACCGACTAAAACCCATAAATAACAAAATGGCGGCGCCAATGACACCGGGGAAGTGTGAACACATGTTTCAATCTAATATGCCAACACTGACATGACACCATGACATGCACCGGCACGAAACAGCTGCGGAACAGAGTTACAATACCAATACATGGTCGTAGGCAACGATGCGTCTTTACGAAGTGTACTCGACCGTTGGTTAATTATGATGACACTACCCCCGTGCAATAATTCGGCGATTATTATTGCACGGGGGATTATTATTGCCTCTCATTCGCCCTAAAATTGAATACGCCTCTGCCATCTGGGATCCATGTCAAGAATACATATGCGTGATATTGAAATCCCTGCAAAATCGTGCTGTTCGTTTTATGTTTTCTGATTATTCCCCATACGCAAGCGTCACCAGCGCTTGAAAAAATCGCGCCGAGTTGGCTTCATTATCACTTCGCCGCCGGCATGCTCGCCTAACACTTTTTCATAAACTGTATCATCATGAGCGCCTTCGTGACGACTTTTTTTCACTCACCCACTGTTCATTCTTGTAAAGTTAAGCGCATCACTTGCCATACATTTACGTTCGCAAACTCATTCATTCCGCGCACAGTAATAGACTGGAATAACCCACCACAGCACATTGCCACAGAAGCTACCACTAACAAAATTTCAAGAATTTTTAAAAAAATGAAGTACCTAATTCTGTTCTTGCTTGCGTGCGCATAGACCTTTTAATTTTTTTTTACTTTTTGCTGTCATGTGCTTGCCTGCCTGCAATTATATGGTTTTGTAGTTATGTGTTTTAAAAATTCTTATTGCTTGTATTTTTTGCTACGTTTGTAATTTATCGTTCTGTTAGCACCCCTTCATTTTATGTTCAATATATGCGCATGCTCCCCCCTATGTAATACCCTCTTACGGAGGGCCTTTAGGGGTACCTGAATAAATAAATAAATAAATAAATATTAAGAAATTACACGTCCATTTTTCAAAAATGAAAAGGGGGTGGCTGATGCATATCTTTTATGTCATTTGTGCTCGCGACGGGCGACCTTTAATAAATCGAGCGGAAGCGACCAGTCAGCGGCGTACATGCATTGATTTTACATTATCCAAAATTGTTTCCGCAATTGTGAGTACGCCTATCGGTGTGTATCGTAGCTAAACCAAAGTCATTGCGTGCGTCCTCATTAAATGGCGTACACATGAAAACTCCCCTGGTTATCCACATTCGCGCGGCGGAATGACCCTAAATACTTTGTGAACTGAAAAGGGAAGAAAAGCTCCGAGTTTACGTACAGTTACGTTCATTGCGCGTCTAGTCAGTGCCATCTCAAGGCTGAAAATCAACACGATAGCAAGGACCCTGTTGAGTAGTGTTTTCTTGTCGAAAACAGTACGGAAAACCGCAGGCGTGAACTTGCCTTTAGATATTAGCGAGTTCCCGCTCGACTGCGCGTAACTTAACGGGGCGGCTGGTGCCGCGCGCAGGAGATCTCCAAGAACGATGCGAACAGTG
Source organism: Haemaphysalis longicornis (assembly GCA_013339765.2). Lineage (NCBI taxonomy): Eukaryota > Metazoa > Arthropoda > Arachnida > Ixodida > Ixodidae > Haemaphysalis > Haemaphysalis longicornis. The sequence continues at coordinate 74,307,028 of CM023455.1, read as the reverse complement.
TGGGGTTCACTTGAAGAACTGTTTTATTATACGCACAGGTATACACTACTGAAAGAGGGTAAGGGCACGAACAAAGAGGAGAGTCTCGGTGCCTCAAATGGCGATGGTTGGCGTCGGTTTGTCTGCAAGCGCGCACACATAAACACACGTCGCTCGCTGGCGCCGCACCGTCCGGGGGTCTGTGGCACTTGCGGATGCGCCGCATGGTGTAAACAGCGGCCGCTTTTCGTTCCGATCCTCGTCTTCGGTTACTTGATCCGGGGCCTCCAAAGTCCTCCCGAGCTCTTCCCCGTCAGCGACGTGTAAACTTTAGACCCGCCTTCCGAGAACGGAGGAATTCTTAACAGACCCAAGTAAAAAATTCCCTCGCACTTCCCCAGGGGGGAGAGTGTGTAAGTGCGAATGCACGGTTGTTGATTGCGCGATTACGGTGGATATCGTGATCTTGGAGTGGAGAGGAGGCGCCCGACACCCGCATTCACTGAGCGGAGAGGGAGGAGGAGAGTAGCGCCCGCCGTTACGGCGAGGGCTACACGAGCGCCCTCACGCGTCGGAATGCGGAGCGCCCGCTACGCGAGCGAGAGCTCTCCCGCCCCGAAGTGAGGAGGCGCCCACACCCGCAGTCACTGAGCGAGAGGAGGAGAGAGTAGCGCGCGCCCATCTCCCCCCGTTGCTAGGAGACGGGGGAGACGTGGAGCGCGCGCACCCGCAGCTGTTGCTATGCGGACGACGGCGGGGACGATTCAGCTCGCTTAAGAAGTGCATTCGCACCAAAACACATATATTTTCTTTTTTTTTCGGACGCATCGTAAAGAACTTCCTTTTGTTTCACTTTAAGGGCTTGATTGGAAGCAGAGACCAATGGTGAACTTAAGTTGCCTTGTGTTTGTGAACCAGAGCGAAAGAAATGATATTTTAGAAACTTGATGAAATTCGTTTTAGTGTGGCAAGTATCGCTACTTGGATCAGTGTTCTGTCTTAAGCTTCGTCCATTGAAAAACGGATACTACTTCGAGCGCAAGTATTTCAATGGCATATGCGTGACTAAGGTAATCTTACTCTGAATAATTGTCGATTTCCCACTTGTGTAGTAACCACGATTTAAAATGTCGCACCGCAGTCGCTCCAAAAAGCTACTGCTTTTCCCGTAAAAAGCAGTGGGGGTTTCCAATATCTCTCTTTTAAAACTCTACAAACAACGGCCTCCGCAATATATTCCCCATTAAATCGTGGAGTTGATAGGATTATAGTGTGGGCGGAAAACCTGCAGGTGGAAAAATTGGATCCTGGTTCCTCCATTGCAACGCAGCCTCCTTATTCAGGCATAGGGAATCCAGCCTGCATTACTAACACGCATTCTATGCTCACCAAAAAATAAAGGACTCCCACAGTGTTGCATGCGACTTCAAGGTAGCAAAACTGCGTGCAGCCTTCACGACCATCACAACGGTTTAAGTCCACGACGGCAGCTGATTGGCTTCTTATTCTCTGCCGCAACGACCTTTACTTCATCTTTTTTGCTATAACGGCGAACAAGCAGCAAATAGAAGAAGCAGAATGAAGGAACGGAACGCGTACTCTTAACCTAGGCGCCCACAGATGCAACGAGTACCCTATGACGTGTTCTGTGCCGAGCAGATTGCGCGATTCCTTTCCCCATAGTCACAACCGAGTGAGTAAGCCGTTTAACTCTCGGGTACTTAGTCATGGTCGTAGCCGAGTCGGTACAACCGCTGAGTCGGTACAACCGCCGAGTCGGTACAACTCCGTCGATTTACCACACCCATGTTCGAATCCCGCCGGCGATTTCTTTTCTCTATACTGTTATATTGGGTTTTGTTAAACGCCGGAAAGAACGAATTGCTAAACAGCTTCGCTCTTAAAAAGGCTCTTAAGCAAGGTAGAAAGTTTGGTGTTAATGCGCCGGAACTCCACCTCGGCTCGGAGTAGCACCATAGTGGAGGACTCCGTATTATTTCGTTTGCCGGGATCCTTTAACATAGGAGGTGAGATCATCGAAAATGCGCCAGTAGTGGTGCCAGACTTGAGACGGAAGAAACACACCTCAAAATAATAAATAATTATGCAATTACCTCAGTGGCAACCAAACCAATTCCAGTGTGTGTGCGTGTGCGTGTGTGCGCGGGTGTCTGTTTGTGCATGTGCAGGTGTGTGCGGGCGTTTACCGCTTCTTCGCGACCCCACGCGGTTATCCCGTATTCAAACGCACTTGAGACGGTAGCCAGGACAGCCAGATAAGCAGGCCTGTTATATCGCAATTGGTGGGCAAAGAATGCGCCGCATTAAAATCTGACCAAAAAGCGTGCAACACAAGTCACAAGTAAAAGGAAAGCCGGACACCAAGTATAGATCCCGGAGAGAACAGAAACGGCATTGCCGACGGAAATAACCGAGGTCACATTGAGGGCATCCGTAGCCGATTAAAGTATCAACAAAATAAAACTTGCGGCAGAGAAGGAACACTTCATTTCGAGGTGAGCCATTCAGTGGCCCCCAAAAGCAGCCGCGCAGCCTCTGCGCAATTCGAGTTTATCCGTACAATCAAGGTAACTTCCTTTTCTTTTCTTTTGCCGGAACAACAACGTGCAGCCATGCCAGCTTAAGGTCACTTAGATCTTGAAGATTAAATTGTTTCATGCGGCCGTGCCGCAACTGTGTTTGTTTGTGCACAGCACGAGCACGTTTCGAAGCCTATCGATATCTATCAGCGCCATATAGTTGTCCGCGCCCTTGGTGATTAGCCCAGGTAAGACCTCACATCGTATCTCCTTTAAAATACCACATGCTTATACAGTTCAGCGGCTTGCTCCTGGTAGTAGTCACAGCCACCATTCCTGCATAACTCATACAACCCCTACACTCGCGTTTAAGCAGCCGTTCTCTGGTTATCGCCTCACTTCGCCGAATCTAGAATATTATTTCACATCTAGGCATTGAGCCAGCAGCCTTTTCGTGGGCGTAGGAAAAAGTGAGTGGATGGTTGAATGTAGTTACGTAGGATAAGTCTTCAGTTCTGAATTTAACCCGCCACGGTGGCTCAGTGGCCAAGGCGCTGTGCTGCTAAGCCCAAAAACGTGGGTTCCGATCTTGCCCGCAGTGGCTGCTTTTCTAGTGGAGGCGAAAAGCGAAAACGCCCGTGTGTCGAGACTTAGTCGTCGTTAAAGATCTCCTGCAGATCGTCAAGATTAGTGCGGCGCACTGCAGTACGGCGCACCCGCCGCGGTGGCTCAGTGGCTAAGGCGTTGCGCTGCTGAGCACGAGGTCGCGGGTTCGATTCCCGGCCGCAGCGGTCGCTTTTCTCATGGAGGCGAAAAGCAAAAACGCCCGTGTGTGCGAGATTTCGGCGCACGTTAAAGATCCCCATGTGGTCAAAATTAATCCGGAGCCCTCCACTACGGCGCGCCTCATCGCCTGCGTTGCGTCGGCGCGCTAAACCCTACAATCAATCAATTAATCTGCAGTACGGCGCGCCTAATAGCCCTAATGTTCCTTCAGCGCGTTAAACTTTAAAATCAATCAATCATTTTTGAATATGACTACGAGAAAAATCAGCCGTGGAGTTCGCTTTGCAAGTGCACATTGAAGGCATTCGGTTTAGTTATTCGTATGAGACGAACACCGCTGTCCCCAAAAACATCGGCATACCGCAAATATTCGCTTACAGGACGGCTCACGATAAAAAATAGTAATGTTACTGATCATATTGAAGAAAACGTAGTTCAGCAAAAAGGGACACAAGAGAAAGTAATGAGTATATAATGCTTCCGAATATAACACGAATACATTGTTTTATGGAAACCATTTGTTTACAAAATAAATCGAATTGAATTAAAAATGTGAGAATAGGTCAGACGAATGGTGCGACCGACACGATAAACCATATATTAAAAGAATCACCAAATATGTCCAAAAGAGGGTCTCGGTGACTTTGATAAAAAAATTGGCTCAAAAAGGGCTCGGGCCCGCAGTATTGAAGTGCTTATTTTTTATGAAAGAGGTCTTCACCATTTAGTGAGCGTTCTGAAGCTCTCTACAATGTTGATGTTCTGAAAAGTGAGGATAGTTAGACCTAGCATGATAAACCGGTAATTGCATAGCTTGTGTCGCTGAAACTTCCCCTTGCGCCATAATACCCAGTCTAAAATAACAACAGGACCACCGCAATAACCTAACAAGAATTCCTGTCGTATGAAAAACCGCTTTATTTAGACAACAGCAGTCTTGTTGTTACGACAAAGCCCTCTGTTGTTACAACACCCATTTCTGTCGTAACGACAAAGTCAATTTTCTCAAACACAAACATTTCTGTAGTCACAACAGAACTGCCATTTACGCTACTCTTCACACTGGGCAATAACATTGAAACCATGTGCAACTACTGATGGAACATCAGGATCCCAAAAAGCAGGAATTCGGCACGACAGAGCATCAAAATCAGGACAGGAATACCACACACGACAGAACATCCGTATACGCGACGTGACAAGAATACGACAAGACGACAGTACTACACGCGAAAATACGACAAACTACAGGAATTTTTCTTGTCGTCTTTTTCGACTGGGTAGCAAGTTAAACTGCTTTCATTCAGACTTTAGCTTTTGTCATTGTAGGTGGCGCTGTTCAGGGGCTTACAAACAAGCTTGCTCACAGTTTGGCAAAAGCCTGTCATTCGTTTGTGTTGTAAACTTCCTTATCTATCAAATACTGCTGATGCTCTACAAATTTCACAATGTTTCAAATAATTCCATGCATAACTTAAGATATATCGTTGTTATAAGTTAGCTTTAATAAGTAGTGGCGATGCACTAACCAGGCTTGCCGGATTGAAAGAAAGCATTAAGGTCTACAAGACCCGTACACCAGAACTTGGGAACGTAAATTCTGGGCCACCGGCCCTCTCCCTCATCTACGCACAAGGCGACAAAAGCGCTCCTGTGCTTCCTTAAAACAACGAACTTGCTCAGAAGACTTTAGAACAAAAGACTACTCTCTATGAAGTCAATGAACGCTATCGTCTATAGTGTCGTAATGCTGGCTCCACCTATTTACACTCTGTCCTTACCTTCCTCTTCTTTTACTGTTTTCATCTTTTCCCCATTGTTCCCCTTCCCCACGTGTAGGATAGAAAACTAGGCCAGAGCCTGTTTGGCATTCCTGCATTTCCTTTACCTTTATTGCTTCCTTCCTTCCACACAATATATGGAACCCAGATTACACAGTACGTATTACCTTCAATGCTAAATACTGTTTGATTTAAACGAAATATCACCGCTGCAACGCTCACAGTCATTGAGTTGCGTGATGTGATTTGAAAAAACTAGCGCACCATATTGAGATTTGTTTTAAGACCTTGCATGACATTTCTAATTGCTCTGGTTTGTATTAAGAACTGTGATACATTTATTTTGCACCAGTCCAGCAGTTTTACACTTGTTTTGAAACAGCAGTACACTTGTTTTGTAATTCTACTTGTCTTGGTTGACTTGCTGCTCTTTGTGTACGGTTGCCAGGGCCCTTCAAGCTGTTTCCGCAGCTTTTTTTTTCTACTCTTCCGGCAGCATCATTCAATTCCATTGAACTCCGACTGGTGGCCAGGACGAGGCATACTGCAGGGCCCGCCACATCTTGTACCATGGTGCCACCCACCCATGACGGCAAGGGAATCACAATAACCTTAGAATAAAATTCACTATTGTGTGAGAGTGCTAGAAGTTTCTTCCAGGCGTTTTCTGAGAATTACACAGACTGGCGAAAACGAGGGAAGCAAAGAATCTCATCACATAATCTACGAAGTAAAGAAATAAAAAGTCCGAAGAATTGGGGTCACAATGTCTGTTTTTGAATCTGCTTACAAAGTTGGGCTCGTGGCGCTAAACGGACCCAGAAAAAATATACGACCTTGAGTAATTGAAAGAACCAGCGCTTATTAATTTACATAGGTCCACTCCGGCATGGAAGACAGTTATTTACACCCCCCACGAAATTCTTTCAACACACACACAAAAGAACGGCTGACGACTACTATACTCCCTAACACGAAATTTCTGCGCCGCGCGGGTGGCAGTTTTCCCGGCCACGGCGCATAGCTGCTGCGTTTCAGGAAATGACCGCGTGTTCAGCGAGCGCACAGCGGCGCGCGCCACTCTTCCGTTATCTCGTAGCACGTCGGCTCCACTGCGCATGTTGTTGTAAATTGTGTTTGAACCTCCCGCGGAAATATCACGTCGATCAGATAAGCCACGCAACGAAGAGGACGAGAAGCACATCCACCGGTTGGCTCACTCGTTGTTCAGCCGTCATTCCTAAGCTCCTCGGTGCGCTGAGGCAGCACTCACTCGTGGGTTCTTTCGATGGCAGCGATGGTAAACCTCTGCGTAGGCGCCACGAACTGCGTCTAAGGAAGGTACTGCAAACTGCAGCTCAGGAAGTGATAGCACATCATCGTAAAGCGAACGACGGCACGCGCTGGTGTGGCGTCATTTCGCAGCGCCTCGCCACCTCCCAGCATGTCTCACTGCCTCCTGCTCACACTTTCGCCAAGCGTCGCGCCGCGGAGAGTCTCGTGCGGGCTCAGCATACTGCTCCTCCCCCTTGCACTTTCAGCACACTTTCCCCGCCGTTTTCGTTTTGTCTTCGCTCACTCGGTTACGACGCTGACGCCGATGTCAAAACACAGTAGCGGCGGCGAAAGTGCTGCAAGCTAAGATCTGCGTCATAAAGAGCAACCTCAACTGCTAGACCGGCTCTCTGGTCCCCAATAACTCAATAAAAAGGATAAAAACCGAGTTATTTTTTTTTGTCTTCCTATCATAATGTGCCGGGAAAGGGCGGACAATGCCCCATGAAGTCATGGCCCACTATCTACGACAACGATGACCACGCCGACCACGAAGGAGTGGATGGTGTGCAGCCGGCGCGACCTCTATCATGACCGCTTGTTCATAAAGTACATAAATCAATACATCGTCTGTCACGGTTCAGCTCCCCCGTGTCCTGCCACGATGTCACCATATTTGGTACGGTCACACGAAACCACCGCAACCAGTAAATCGCCTATGTGTCTTGACGGTGGGTTTAGTCCGGAGCCACCGGTCTTATAAACCATTTCCTCTGGCGAGATAACAACAGTGCCGGAGAGATGCGGGTATAGTCACTACTTCACCTTTTCCCATTTTCGACTATTTACTGACGACTGTGTCCTCTACGCAACCATCACCAGTCAAGCCGATCAATTATTCCCGCAGAGAGACCTTCAAGCTGTGCAACACTTGTGCCAGACGTGGCAAAGCTCTTTAAATGCGTCGAAATGTAAATCACTTTCCTTTCATAGACGCACTAACCCATTTTCTACAACTACTCTCTGGGCGGTTCCTTCCTACAATCCACTAATTGCTACAAATACCTCGGCGTACACATTACAAGCAATCTATCTTGGTCAGTCCATATTAACCATATCATTTCTGCAGCTAATAGATCCTTAGGTTATTTGCAGCGCACCTTGAAGTTTGTTCCCACCCCTTTGAAAATACAGGCCTTTACCACATTAACCCGACCAAAACTTGAGTACGCGGCAGCCGTGTGGGACCCACACCAGAACTACCTGGTAGAAAACATTGAAGGTATTCAGAACCGCGCTTGCAGATTCGCGTTCTCAGATTATTCATCGTTTACTAGTGTGACAGAATTTAAAAAAAACGTTCCGCCTTACTCCCCTCGGCAACCATCGAAAAATGTCAAGACTTGCTCTGTTCCACAAATTCTTCTACGCACCCCCGCCTAGCATCTACATAACACCCCGCACCCATTCTTCTGATCGTAGTAGCAATGGTAGCAACTCGAAGCAAGTTCTCTACCTTCGCCGTAAAACCAACACGTCTGCACAGTCATTCTTTATTCGCACTGCTAAAGACTGAAACGTTCTCCTGGATAACATTGTTAATACTAAAGATACAGAAACATTCAAAAAATTACTAGTCACCCTTTCCGAGCCCGAGTGACCATTTCTATTTGTTGTTTTTATGCTCGCTCTCTCTCTCTTCTCATTTTTCGCTTCAAACGGTATTATATGTTGTACGTTGAACTGCAGTACTGATTTCGGTGGTTGGCCTTTTATATCTGCTGTTCCCTTGTAGTTGCTCATCATTTGTGCCACTGCGATTGTATATCCCCCAACAGTGCAAACATTCTGCCTGTGTTACATAGCATTCAGAATGTATTCACACATTTTTGTGTCTTAGTTTACGCAGACGTTTTTTTTTGTTTCTTCTGTTTTCACTGTTCTTTGCACATCACCCTTTGCAAGATTCAAACCATTGTATCCCGACCCCTCATGTAATGTCCCTTCCAGGGAACCTGTGTGGAAAATAAAATAAAATACATAAATAAATAAATTACTACTTAGCCACAATTTCTGAAGTGGACGTTGATATGCTATAGTTTTATTCAGGCAAACAGCTCTCGTACCCACTCAATGACACCCACGTTGCGCCCCGAGTGACATCCGATTTGCGGCCCGACCGTCATTCGATATCAGTTACTTTGCCTCCGTTTGCGGCGCTTTCGTATTCGGGGATGCTCGCTGTCTTCGTAGACATTCAGCAGCAGCGTGATGCTTCTTACGTTCGTTTCCGTCCATGGCAGCGATAGGGTGTGTGATTTCCGGAACCCGGTTATATACGCGGTGCACCGCGGCGCCATCTCCTGTTTACACTTAGAGCCATCTAACGTAGTTCGATGCAGTCACTGCATATTACAACTTGATCACAACCTAATTGATTGATTGTAGGGGTTAACTCGCCCACACAACGCAGGTGATGAGGCGCGCAGTAGTGGAGGGCTCCGGATTAATTTTGACCACCTAGGGATCTTTAACGTGCGCCGGAATCTCGTACACACAGGTGTTTTTTCTTTTCGCCTCCACCAGAAAAGCGGCCGAGGCAGCCGGGAATCGAACCCGTGACCTCGTGCTTGATCACAACCTGACTACACCGGTGTTTTTGCGCGTTTTCTCGTGGCTAGGTTATGTTTGTGCCTGTTTTCGAGTGTAGTGGAGTGCTATTATGCCCTTTTAGGTAGTTTCCGCACAGATTTTCGCTTGATGGCGGTGTGCGCACGGATGGACGCCGACGGACACTCGGAGGTCCTAATGTACTTCGCACCGTTGCAGGCGAGGGAGTAAGCCGTTTGACTCTCGGGTACTAACTCACGGTGGTGGCCCAGTGGGTAAGACGACTGACACTAACTCTGCCTGGTCTACCAGACACAGGCTGGACTCCTGCCGGTGCCTGTGTGGTTTTTTGCGATTGTAAATGCTATGAGCATGGACGCGGACGGACACTGTGAGGTCCTAAGGTACTCCGCACCAAAAAAAAAGTTGGAGAGACATCTACGTTTGTATCCTAAGATATAAGGCGCGATAGCGATACCTCTACTCCCACGGAGGGTTTCCGTACGCAGCCGCTGCATTTCCGATCTGATTCACGATCACGAAATGTTATCGAAAGAAGAATGACCAGCAACCAAGGTATTTATTCTCTGTATCTAGGAGAGACAAAGGCTCTCCGCGCTTGTGGGGAGCAGGAGGAATGAACGTGTCTCTAAAGCAGTCAGACCTGAGAAAGAGTCGTAATTCCAGGAGGACCCCTTGAGTCCGTCCGGCTTCTTGGGCTCTCTGCACCAGCCCCAGAAGCGCACTCTCCCATTGCGCTTCTAGGGCTTAAAATGTGAGCGTGAAAGGCTGGAGATGCAAGGTGTTGGTCAGCTTGAGGGAGGAGGAGTCAGTTTCAGTGTATCAAAATGTTTATTCCGTGATGCCTAGGCCGGGCAGAACAGTTTTGCGTTTTTCAAAGAGAGAGAGAGAGAGAGAGAGGCTTCGTTCATGAAGAAATAGTTGTGGTTTACAAAAACAAGGTAAATAGATTGCAGGGAGCACAAAGATTCAGGGAGCACCTGAATCTATGGCACCAGATGCACAAGCTCCTTCACTTGCCCTCTCAATCAGCTCGCGCTGATATTGAGGTAACGAGCTGGTCAAATCTGCCTCCCATGCGTCGAAGTGTAATATGTTATGTTTGAGTTGTTCTCCCCTGGATGGCTAGGTAGTGCGCAAGAGGGTTGATGTTTCCCTATTTTAGCAGAGTTCTAAGTTAATGTCTGGTGTTTCCACCGAACACCTTAACGCACATGGATTATCAGGTGATTGTGCTGGTTTTTCGTTCCCAGATTTTAGGATTATTTGGCATTGAGACTTTGTTGTAGCAAGGGGGAAAATCGTGTTCCTTGGCATATGATGAGGATTCTTTGTTAACGTTTTTCGAATAGGGCAGTTTGGTAATCGTTGTCACAAGGAGCACATTATGTGAGTTCGTGCGCCTCTTGCACAGTGCGCCGTTAGCTTTCAGATCATCTGATCCAGCTGTCCAGGAGACGTTGTTAGTTTTCGGCCTTATGTATGGGAATATCTTACCGAAGCGCTGGGTATGCTGCCTCTAGAAAACTGTATAATGTCCTTTGTGAGTCTGTAATGATGTTATGCTTTTATTTCATACTTCCGCTATTCGGCTCTAACTTCCGCTTCTTTGTTCATGTATGTTTGAGGGTCATGAAGTCACAAATATTGCTTCGGGGTGCCTCTTTCTTTTCAAACGGGGTATGGTAGCCCCTCCTGATTTTGTTTTTACATCCGCTTTCTTAGTGCTAGAAGAATGGTTACTACGATTTCTTGAAATGCGTGAGGAAGGCACAAGTTGAGGAGATTTTCATCGTCATAATCACCAACATCCTGCTTAGGATGACTGCAGCGTGAAAGCCTCGCCTATTGACCTTATTGACCTACAGGCCTCTCCTATTGTTGCCCTGCGCTTCCGGAATCCATTCTTTGCACCGAATACCGTTATTTCATCCCTACATCGAGTAAATCGTCGTCCCCTTCATCTATGCCCATCTATGCATGTTCATTCTGTTACCCTGGTAGTCCACCCTTTGTTCGTCTCATGGTCAAAATCGCGAGAGTGAGAGCTGCCTTATATGATGGTGTTTCTTTCACTTTGGTGCGGGTAAATTTGGGGTACGGCAGGCTCTGCAATATTGTGGCCATGATCAGCGGTGCATGGGTCATATCGTTTCTTTTCTCTTTTTTTTTGCTCTGTCTTGGTTGGAGGTTTTGCTTATGGGCAGTAATTGGTTAAAAACTTTCTGTTTTTGGCGATTGTGACTTGGGAACTACCCCCTAACCAGGCCGACCATTGTCACATGGCTGCTCTCTGGGTAGATATTTGTACCTATTTTTAGAGTGATTTCTAACTTGCCAGTGTGGCGCCATTTGTCGTTTACTAAACCGATCTTTCAGCGGAAACATACCCGTTGGCATATATAAACTTTTTTTGAAAACTTCTGTGATTAGATGCTATTTAGTGGGCTTTAGTTTAGCCATTTTCGGCTGATAATCTATGCCTTCCTTGATTTCTGAGAGACCGGCAGTAATGTTTTGTCGTTTGTTTAAGTGAGGTCACCCACTGTTGGTGCCTGCGTAAGTCAAAGTGGCGAACACAGCGCGGTGGCTCAGTGAGTAAGGCGTTGCGCTGCTAAGCCCCCTAAGGCCCCTGGTTCAATTGCAGGCCACGGCAGTAGTTTCTCTGATGTTAGCATAAAACAAAATCGCCAGTGTGTCGAGATTTTGACGCACTTTAAAGCTCCTAAAGTGGTCAAAATTCTTCCAGGAGCTTCTACTACGACATTCCTCGTAGCCCACGAGAGGCCTCTGGGCGTGATTTACCAGAAATTTATATTTTTGATCTTCTGGTGGACACCAGCTTTATTTTCATGACGTAAGTTGCGGGCACGGCTGGAGACCGTGTCTACCGAGCATGCTACCACCCGGCTGGGCTTAGAACAAACTTCACCGCACAGGCGCGGCACCTGGTGAAAACGCGTATCGTTTCTTTCGGATTCGACGTTGCATCATTGCCGTCCTTTCCAAACTTCTGTTGCCATAGCGCCACATTACAGGTTCAGCGCAGCCCTGGACTCTTGCTGCCTCAGTCGTACGTTCCTGGTGGCAGCAGTGGCGTATTTCCGTGTACGCCTGATCAGCACGGCTGATAGCGGACGGCTAGGGGCTACGCAGAAATTGAAAAATGAGCCAAATAACGCTATCGGGTTAAAAACAATTTCGTGGTAGGAGTGGAACCTGGGATTCTTGCGTTATGAAGTCGACATCTATCCGCTTGCGCTATTCCGACGCAGTCGAAGTGGTTTGATTGATTGATTGATTTGTGGGGTTTAACGCGCCGACGCAACGCAGGCGATGAGGCGCGCCGTAGTGGAGGGCTCCGGATTAATTTTGACCACCTGGGGATCTTTATCGTGCGCCGAAATCTCGTACACACGGGCGTTTTTGCTTTTCGCCTCCATCAGAAAAGCGGCCGCCGCGGCCGGGAATCGAACTCGCGACCTTGTGCTCAGCAGCGCAACGCCTTAGCCACTGAGCCACCTCGGCGGGTCGAAGTGGTTTGGAATTCGACAGGGGTGCATGGACATGCCAGATAAACCCCCCCGTCTAACGACGACGACAGTTGAACGCGAAGGTTTATTCACGCGAAATCAAATGGCGAAGGCCACAGTCAGCGTCACTGCTATCAAAATTCCAAAGTGCGTGCGACTCAAAGTGAAAGCTCAACGAGCCGAATTCGAACCCTCTGTGTGTCAAGTGTAAACACAGACGACAACCATGACATGTCTTATTACAAACCCTGCCGTTCAACCATCGACGTCGTTATAAGGAGGGGTGCATGATTTCATGCAAGCCGAGAGCAAGCAAGCTAACGAACACGCGCCCACACAAATGCCTACTGAACGCCTCGCGTTTCAAAACCACGTTAATAAACCAGGCTTTTCTGCAACGTCTTGGTATGAGGAGATTTAAAGATTTACGGAAACTTAGACTAATACAGATTCGCTGTATATCTGCTGCACAGAATGCTCCAAATTTGCCGAAATGGCTCAAATAACCCGCGCCATTAGGCTGCAGGATTGCACATTCATTGCATTACTCTGAATTCAAGGCACTTCCTGTTGATACATTTCGCACACTCAAGGATTGTAAACACTCGCCGCTCAGTCGTCTGTGTCCCCATCTCATTTAGCGAAATCTTACTTTGGGCGTAGGGTTCAAACGTTAAACGGCCACTGTGAGAGCAGAAATAGTTACATGCCCGCCAGGAATGGCGGACCGGTAGCCCACGCATGTGCCGATCGCTAATGGAAAAAAAGTTTATTAGATGCCAATACGCCATCTCGACCATCGTGCGCAAAAAACAAGCAGTAGTGTTTATTTACGTTGAGTCAGATGCAACTTGACAGAGATCCAAAGCCCACTAACTTTTTCTTGTTTCTAATTTGAAAAAAAAAACCAAACTGATCATGCCACGAGGGCATGGTCCCCCGATGACCTAGAAGGTAAAACGGAATTATTTCGGGATAAATTTAACTGCTTCTTAGTCGTAATTGTGGTGTATTACAAAAAGCCAAATATCATCCACAATCGAGGGTTTAGAGCAGTTCTCGAACACGGGCCGTTATCCTTTAGTTGGCCCAAGTCCGTGACTGAGGTCGCGGTGTTAAATCCTACGCCGACGTAAAATTCCTCATACAAATCGTTCGGGGCGTTTGCGATCCTAAAGACGCGTTGAGACTGTTTTTGCAACTGTCATAACAACTTTAATGATGACATCAATTGACGTATCAGCCATCCGAACTCGGGAAATGCAGTTTTTTAGGTCCGTAGCGCATGATATTGTCACGAAGCCAAAGATGACGCACTTGTCTTCAAGGAAAACCAGTTTATTGGAGCGAAGTTCTGCTCCCCTAACAACTCAAAGAACACCCAGGTGGCGAAGCAGCGGTCAACAAAGTGACGTGCGCAAGCGAGCGTCGGCGAGTTGAATCCCGCGGGGGCTGTTCTGCAGGCTTTTATCTTTCGGCGCGAGTGGTTCTCGAACCGTCGATTTACATCCAGGACATTGCAGATCAAAGAATATTATTCTAGGCTAGTGATGTTAGGGCGGAGCACACTTATCTGAATGAAATAAACCATGCGGCATAAAAATAAAGAATGGAACACGCGCTCCGCTTGGGACACGGATAACCGAGCCGGGCGTGCCCGGGCAGTCAAAACAGACCATAAATAAACAAACCCAATGGATTGCTCGCGGCCATATAAAATTCGCTCATCACCGGTTCTGCTGAGTGATTCTTATGGTTACCTTTTTTTTTTCTAATGTCAATTCAGGCAACGACAAATCTTCAAAGTTCTCCTAATTTCGCGTAACTTGTCTTTCAAAGGTGGGTTTATTGTCAAGATTCCTTTGGGTTGCTTTGAAAGCCCATCTATCGGCTTTTTTTTTCTTTCCACTTATTCCAGTGCGGCCAAGGAGGCTGCGGAACCTTCTGTTTCTTGTGGTCGCACAATTGTGCTGCGCTAACTTTGACGACTGGTTTTCTCACCTTTATGGATAAAGGGGTTGAAGTGCACTTCCTTTCGGTTTTCCGAGAATCTCTTCGCGAATTTATTTGTTGACTGCTGTTTAGAAAATGCCGTCTTCCAAAGGGTATGTTGATGGGCAATGTGCAAGAACGGAAGCTCTCTTTATTTCGCAGGACATCTCTTTCTACGAAGCAGTTTCTTTTACCGCCACCGGAATAAATTTTGTCACACGTTGTATTTTTTCTCCAGAGCGTAAAACCATGGTATATTTATCCTGTAAAATTAGTTTTCTTCTTACAGGATTAATAAAAGCCGCGATAGTACTCGGTGGTTTAAAGGTTCGTGACTAAGTACGCATGTAGCCACCCCACATCAAAACTCCGTCTTGGCACTTTTCTCCAAACGCGGCCATAGCAGCCTGGCTGCGTGGTGTTCGTGCATGCATGTTGTTTTTATTAGAGTTGAAGACCAAATAGTAATAAAACTGGTACTGTATGCCTCATATTATGAATACGTTCGGTCAACGTGATCAATTTCAATTAACGTGCATACTATTACAGGGTAGGTATTCTTGCATATACTAGACAGGCGCAATTTTAAGTTGAGTGTGTCCACATGACCCAAATCCGATTTAGTGGTAAAACTACGTAATAGACGTTGATAGTCGGATACCCTACGTAATATGGAGTGGTAAAAAAATTCCCTCGCACTTCCCCGAGGGGGAGAGTGTGTAAGTGCGAATGCACGGTTTGTTGATTGCGCGATTACGGTGGATATCGTGATCTTGGAGTGGAGAGGAGGCGCCCAACACCCGCAGTCACTGAGCGGAAAAGAGGAGGAGGAGAGTAGCGCCCGCCGTTACGGCGAGGGCTACACGAGCGCCCTCACGCGTCGGAATGCGGAGCGCCCGCTACGCGAGCGAGAGCTCTCCCGCCCGAAGTGGAGAGGAGGCGCCCAACACCCGCAGTCACTGAGCGGAGAGAGGAGGAGGAGAGTAGCCCGCGCCCATCTCCCCCCGTTGCTAGGGAAGACGAGGAGGAAGACGAGGAGCGCGCGCACCCGAAGCTGTTGCTATGTGGACGACGGCGGCGGACGATTCAGGCTCGCTTAAGAAGTGCATTCGCACTTAAAATGTATAAACAAGTTGTAACGTTCACGCCATGGAATATTCAGACTTTTGAAGAGTTTTGTTTGTTTAAAGACTTGAGTGTGAGGAATAACAATTCGATAAATACAAAGGCATGAACCTTTCCACGTTTCCACATTTTTTTAGATGTGACTAACGATTCCGTTTTGCAAGGCAGCCTGAAAACGACCTCTGTCCACCTATAGTGTCAATTAATTTCCAGTTAGTATCGGTACCATTTCGCAGGTTGCTGGACCAGAACACCGCAATGTAATTGTTAGTTACGGATACCCGATTGTGCTCAACACACTCCTCTCTTCGATGTGGCTATATTAGAAACGAATTCCTCTGAACAATTAGACGTGGTCGACTCGTAACGCGCCATTGCGAAGACCCATTGACCTAAATCGACTTACGTGAAAGTGTAGTAACTATCATCATAATCATCATCATCATCACCAGCCTATATAGGCCCACTGCAGGGCAAAGGCCTCTCCCATTATTCTCCAATTACCTCGGTCCTGAGCCAACTGTGACCAATTTACCCCTGCAAATGTCTTGATCTCATCCGACCATATAACTTTCTGCCGCCCCCTGCAACGCTTGCCTTCTCTAGGGATCCACCCTGTTACCCTTAATGACCAGCGGTTATCTTGCCTTCGCCTTACGTGCCCTACCCACATCCATTTCTTCTCCTTAATTTCTACTAATATGTCCTTAACACGCGTTTCTTCCCTGACCTACTCCGCTCTCTTCTTTTCCCTTAATGTTAAACCTATCATTTTCCGCTTCATTGCCCTCTGAGTCGTTCTCAATTTAAGTTGAACCCTGTTAGTGAGCGTCCATGTTTCTGCCCCGTAGGTGAGTACCGGTAAGATGCAGCTGTCATACACTTTTTTCTTCAGTGACAATGGAAGGCTGCTGTTCATTATCTGAGAATGTCTGCCGCATGCACCCCACCCCATTCTGATCCTTCTAATTATCTCTGCCTCATGGTTGGGATCTGGGGTCACAACTTGGCCTAAGTAGATATATTCGCATACCACTTCCACTGCCTCGCCACCTATCTCGAACTGCTGTGCTGCCCCGAGGTTATTGATCATTACTTTAGTTTTCTGCGTATTAATTTTCAGGCCCACGGTTCTACTTCGTTCGTCTAGTGCGGAAAGCATGCTTTGCAATTCATCCCCGAGATACTTAGCAAGGCAACGTCAGCAGCAAATCTGAGGTTCATGAGGTATTCTCCATTAACCCTTACTCCCACCAGCTCCCAATCCAACGTTCTGAATACTTCTTGTAAACATGCTGTGAATAACATTGGAGAGATTGTGTCTCCTTGTCTGCGCCCTTCCTTATAAGTATTTTACTGCTCTTCTTATGAAGGATAATGGTAGCTGTGGACCCATTGTAGATATTCTCTAGTATTTTTAAATAATGCTCATCTACCCCCTGTTTGCGTAATGCCTGAACAACTGCTACGGTTTCGACCGAGTCAAATGCTTTCTCATAATCTATGAAGGCTATTGGCCGCGAGGCCCACCACTGGAGAGGCCGGCGCTGCGATCGTTTTGACGTCACTTGTAGGATCACCGTTCCTATCTTGCTGCGTAGTTGGCTTGCAGCGCGTGACACTTCGCCACTTCGCTTAGGAAGCGCGTTCTAGAAGTATTTTCATGTTAATTTCCTTCGTTCGAAGTTAATTCCCAGTGCGTCAAGCGCAGTTCGACCTCATGGAGACTTTATAACCGTATCAACTGTGGTAAATTATCCGCAACCACCATGAGCGTGGTGGTGTACTACGTATGCGACCGAAGCGTAAGCAGCGGCTTGTTTCCCCGATCAACAATGTGGACTACGGCGATCGCCGAGTGAAGTTTCTAGATTTCTCTTGTTTGCAAGAAATGTATAAAGCAGGAAATCGTGAAGCGTTAACTGCTCGCAGAAGCACACGCTCCCGCCGTGCCTGCCCGCACGGCCGACGGTGCGGCTCGAACCGACGCAGCTCGCGGCAGCAACAGCAACAAAGAAGTTACAGATTGGTGAAAGTGGATGTTAGTGTGATGAGAAATTCTGATAGGTAGTGTCATCACCTGTGGTTTTCAAAGCGATGCTCAAATATCTGCCGTGATTTACGCCGACCGGCCGCGGAGGTCGGTCCCGGCAGCGCCGGCCCGTTCACGCCGGTGAGGCGAGCGGCCGAAGGATGGCTATGCTTGCGCGCAAGAATCGGCCGAGGCCGTGCAGGTATCTTGGTCGTCGATCGCTTCAACGGAAATCACCGCGCTTACAGAGTTTCCAGCGCGGTGAAACGTTTTGTTAGGGGCTGTCACTCGTAACTCTAACGGCGATGAAATATATTCTGCGACGCCAAGCCTAAAGTTCTCAACATCCGATTACGTGCATCCGAAGCCGGCTGCGAGCTGTTGGAGAAGGCCCTCCCGTCGCGCACGCCCGTGTTGCGTTTGGGTTCCTCTAACTTCTTGGGGGCCCCCAACGCTCGGTTCTCCATTCTAAATCTCCCCAATTACCCGAAATCATTAACGACGTGTTTCGCCTCGTACGCAGGCTCGCCTTCTGTGAGCAGTCGTGAGTTTCGAAATTTATGCTTGAGAAAGGCCGGCTCACTTTAAACATACAAAACACGCTGCAATTATAAATTACCACGCCGAAAATCTAACGAAAACTAAATATAGCCTTGTTCAGACCCGCGCGAAGGCGTTAAAAACTCCGTTCATACCGTTCATACATTGCGGACAAGTCGCGAAAGTAAACATCATCAGCAGTACAGAGTACGGCAGTGATCGTTAATCAACTCCGGGCATGACATAAAAACATCGTAGGGAAAATAGGCACTGATTAAGCCAAACTACAGACCATAACAATACTTTTAAGCATGTGCGGCGAAGCAATCCGATCACTGTTCTCGCGTAGTCATTCATTTACCAGGCAATACGAAGTTCGCGTGGCGAGATCATAATTGAGCGACGCGTTTCCGTCACTGTTACAAGGTGTTTCCTTGCACACACATGTTACCACACAAGTATTTCATAATGAATTTACAGCGTACTTTTCTCGGCATCAGTTGCATCGTCCTTGGCGTTAGCTGGCGGCGTAGCTGTGGGTCGCGATGGTACCTAAACGCGGCGGTGTCGCCGGGAACAAGCGAGTTGCTGATTGCTTGCTCGAATTATTTGGTTTACAGACAACTTTTTTGGTAATTTGCATCAAATCCACAAGGAGGGGGCGAGACGGTGGCCACAACAAAAAAACACGCTTCCCGCATACGCACGGGAAATGTGTTGTAGCAGACGACAACACGATTCGGCGTCCTACAAGTGACGTCACTCATAGGTGGCGCCACGGTATGTCCTCGAGGCCAATATATAGGGGTTCAGAATATTCAGCGCACGTCTCTATCACCTGATTGATCATGTGAATATGGTCCATTGTTGAATAACCTTTATGGAACCTTGCTTGTTCTTTAGGTTGACTGAAATCTAAGGTTGCACAAATTCTGTTAACGATTACCCTGGTAAGTACCTTGTAGACTGACAGTAAGCTGATCGGAATGTAATTCTTCAGGTCCTTCATGTCACCTTTCTTATGGATTAGGATTATGTTCACGTTCTACCAAGATTCCGGTACGCTTGCGATAATTAGGCAATGCGTATACAGGTTTGCCAGTTTTTCAAGTACAGTTTCTCCTCCATCCTTCAAGAGGCCTGCTGTTGTCTTATCCTCACCAGGTGCTTTGCCCCCCCCCCCCCCTTTCATTTCATTCAAAGCCTTCCTTACTTCTTCGGTCGTTACTGGTGGGATGTCTATCTCCTCTGAACTACTTTCTTGTTCGGCCTTATCCTGGATGTCCCGGCTACTGTACAGATCCCTATAGAACTCCTCGGCCACTGTGACTATGATATCCCTATTTGTGATGACATTGCCTTGCTTATCCTTAAGTGCATACATCTGATTTTTCCTTACGCCAAGACGCCTCTTTACTGTTTTCAGGCTACCTCCGTTCTTTGCAGCGCATTCGATCCTCTCCATATTATACATCCGTATGTCAGATGTCTTACACTTATTAACTTCGAAAGCTCCGCTAGTTCTATTCTGTCAGCTGGGGTGGAGATTGTCATGGTTTGCCGCATTAGATCTTTCGTCTCCTGGGAACGTTTACCAGTATCCTGTCTAGCCATCGTGCCCCCAACGTCTACTGCACACTCCGTGATAATGCGTGTAAGTATGTCGCTGACTTCCTGTGTCGTAAGCTCGGCTTCCTCGGTAAGAGCTGAGTATCGGTTCTGCAGCGCGATCCTGAATTCTAGTTTACGCCTTACTGTTAGCTCATTAATCGGCTTCTTTCGTACTACCTTCTTACGGTCTCTCCTCAAATCTAGCTTAGTTCGAGATCTTGCCATACGATGGTCACTTCACCTTACCCTTCCGAGCACTTCAACATCCTTCACGACGCCAGGGTAATTGCATAATATGCAATCTATTTCATTTTTATGGTACAGATTCGGGCTCCTTCACGTCCACTTCCGGCTCTCCCGTTTACAGAAGAAGGTATTTATTATGCGTAGGTTATACCGTTCTGCAAACTCAACTATAGTCAAACCCGGCTATAACGAACCCGGATAGAGCGAATTATTTATTTATTTATTTAAAAATACCTTACAGGCCCTTGTTGCACGGCATTGTGTATCGAACAATTGTGTATGCTATATATCGAACAAAAATATCTGAGTTACAGAAATGCATGAAGAAAATATTCCTTATAACGAAGTTCACATCCGATATATCGAGCTCTGCGCGCCTAGAATGGCTTCCGAAATGCATGGTCTCGAAGGGGCGATTGAGATGTGGACTGGCCACGACCACGGAGCAAGAGCCGCGACTGAGACATTGCGCCTCGCACGGAGTGACGTGATGCCCGACACTTTCCGTAGCTGTTTCCGACGCGATGGACTCACGATGGAAGCCGCAAATTCCGCGAGTCCGTACCAAGACAGCAGCATCGCTGAACTGTGGGAAGAGCTCGCCAGCGTTCCCGTAGATGTCGCGAGTTAAATCCGTCCGACGCTTATAATGAAGCGCTTTCGGCAGTCGATGTGCTCCGCCAATGCTTTTTTAGATTTTGGAGGACGCGGACTCGAACTGGTACAAACAATGTTTCGTGTAGAGAATGATATGCTAGTTGAAGCCGCCAAAATGAAAGTGAAAACAAAAATAACCGCTTTTTTTGCAAAGTAGGCAGCTAAGGCGGAAAGTAGCTTTATTATTTGCAATAAATGGATTATTTTGTGTTTGGTAATGGCTAATTTACTGTGTTCGTTTCTGCATGCAGGGATGGCGGAGTTGGGAGGGGGGGGTGGCTCCCGCTGATTGCGAACTCATGAAATAGGTTCGTTATAAGCGGGTTCGGCTATATCGAACTATTGGATATATCGAACTAATCGCAGAGCATATTGCAGTTCGCTATAAACGGGTTTGACTGTAGTAGGTCCCCCCTCCTATTTCTGCACCCCAGACCATAGTTCCCAACTGCATTGTCTCCAGCCTGATGCTTGCCTACTTTAGCATTGAAATCTCCCATAACTACGGTACAGTCAAACCCGGCTATAACGAACCCGGATAGAGCGAATTATGCTATATATCGAACAAAAATAATTCAGTTACGGAAATACATGGGAAACATTCTTTATAACGAAGTTCACATCCGATATATCGAACTCTGGGCTCCTGAATGGCCGCCGAAATGCATGATCTCGGAGCGGCGATTGAGATGCTGATTGGCCGCGACCACGGAGCAAGAGCCGCGACTGAGACACTGCGCCTCGCACGGAGCGACGTGACGTGCAGTACTTTCCGTAACTGTTTCGGACGCGCGGGACTCGCGACGGAACCCGCCCAGTCAGCGAGTCCGGAAGAAGACAGCAGTATCGGTGAACTGTGGGAAGAGCTCGCCAGCGTACCCGATGATGTCGCGAGTGAAATCCGTCCGACGCTTATATTGAAGCGCTTTCGGCAGTCGATGTGCTCCGCCAATGCTTCTTAGATTTTTGAGGACGCGGACTCGAACTGGTGCAAACAATGTTTCGTGTAGAGAATGCTATGCTAGTTGAAGCCACCAAAACGAAAGTGAAAACGAAAATCACCACTTTTTTTTTGTAACGTGGGCAGTTAAGGCGGAAAGTAGCTTTATTACTTGCAATAAAGGGATTATTTTGGTATGGTGATGGCTACTGTACTGTGTTCGTTTATGCATCCGCGGATGGCGGAGTTGGTGAGGGGGGGGGGGGGGGTGCTCCCGCGGGTTGCGAACTCGTAACAATATGCTCGTTATAGGCGGGTTCGGCTATATCGAACTATTGAGTATATCGAACTAATCGCGGTGCATATTGCAGTTCGCTTTAAACGGGTTTGACTCTATACTGTGTTTTTACTTTAGCCATTGCCGATTCCACATCTTCATACAAGCGTTCAACTACCTGCTCGTCAAGGCTGGATGTGGGGGCATAGCCCTGTACCACCTTGAGCATGTACCTCTTATTGAGCCTAATTACCAGCCCTACTGCCCTTTCGTTAATGCTATGGTATTCTTCTATGTTACCAGCTATGCTTTTATTGACTAGAAATCCCACGCCCAGTTCTCTTCTGTCGTCTATACCACCGTAACATAGAACATGTCCATTTTTCATCGTAAAGTCTTCACCTTTTCCTAACCTCACTAAGCTCTCTGACATCCCATTTATTGCCCTTTAATTCCTCGAACAACACCTCTAGACTCGCTTCACTAGATAAGGTTCTCGTGTTAAACGTTGCCAGGTTCAGATTCCAATGGTCGCCTGTCCGGGTCCAGGTATAGTAACTATACGTTCATCTAGCTTACAATGTCAAGCTAAATCGTT